>JAMKQA010034015.1:0-29986 GCA_024699735.1 Posidonia australis | reverse complement strand
AGAATACAAACTCCTACAAATAATTGTAAAAACTAATTCCATAATAGTGCAAATTAAATTAGAAGGGATACACAATTAAGAAAAAAGATGCATTCTGAAATTAAAATGAGTTGGGAAGTAAATACATGGTGAATTTATATCTTACTTCAACAATCTTTGGTTGCTATGTTTCATATCAGCATAAAAAAAATGTGTGCATTTGACCACCACATCGCTTAATATCAGCATAAAAAAAACACAGAGTCGCACCAACAACAAAAAAAATCAAGCAAACCATTTTTTCCTTGACCAGAATAGAGAATTTCCACTCCTCTGCTTCATCTCCGTTGACAATATCTGCAAAAGAAAGCAAGATTATTCAAAGAGTGATTCAAGCTCCCCTTCTGTCATACAACTTGTCAAACCCCCATGCTTTATCAAACCCCAACAATGTTTTCTACTGCTTCCTCATATTACACGTCACCCCTTACCGAAGTCCTAAACCTTAAACCAATCAATTCAACTGCAAATTGGAGAAACAATGAATTTTTCCATATCCATTCAGACCAATAATCTGTCTACCTCTCAGCTTCCAATAAAAAGAAATGAACACAGTCGTCTGAGATCAAAGGAGACACTAGGGAGCATTTGACACACACACTCAGTGACGGTTGACCAGCCATGATCAAGGACACACACACACAGATGTTTACTGTCCATGATCAAGGTCAGTAAGAAGGCAGACCAAGTTGACAGAAAAAAGATGTTCCTTTGTAAAATGAAAGAAATGAGAGAAATGAGAGGCAGGAGTTACTTTTTCACCAATGAATTTTAGTAAAGCAAGAAATTTAAACATAGTATATGGCACCAACCATGCACTTCTTTTCTGTTTAACCTTTACAAACTATATTTTAAAAGAGGGGAAACTTGACGAATGGTAAGATTGCTCTATTCGACTGAGTATAGTATGCCTATCTACTTCTGTTTCTAAGACCCATATCTTTGCCTTGCTAGGCAAAAGGATATCAAGCTACAGTTGACCTTGAGGCCACGGGTTCAAGGCAAGGAAACACCCTCTCCGCAGCTACAGACGGTGAGATCGACTGTCTCCGTAGCCGCAGACGGCGAGATCGAGGAGGGAGAGGGCTGAGGGGCCCTTCGGGCTCGACTCTATCTCTGCAACCGTAGACGGCGAGATCGACTGTCTCCACAGCCGCAGACGGCGAGATGGAGGAGGGAGAGGGCTGAGGGGACCTGCGGGCTCGACTCTGTCTCCGCAGCCGCAGACGGCGAGATCGACTGTCTTCGCAGCCACAGACGGCGAGAGGTGGAGGGATAGGGGTTGCGGTCTTGGGGAATGGCGGACTGCGTAGGGAGGCGGAGTGTTAGGGATTAGGTTTAGGAATTAGGGCACACAGCCGCACGCCATATACATATATATAGTTAGTGTTACTTATATATATATATATATATACATATATATATATTAGCGGGTCCACGGGTCTGGGTTTTTTTAGACCCAGACCCGACCCAATAAGTGAGCGGGTCTAACGGGTCCGGGTCCACGGGTTCACGGGTCTGAAAATCAAGACCCAGACCCAGACCCAGCGGGTCCAGACACACGGGTCTGGGTCTAGACCCGACCCATTGCCGCCCCTACCTATATGAACAAATTGGATAAAGATGTGCATTTCCACTATTCGTTTTTCTATTTTAATTAATGGATCTCCTAAAGGTTTCTTCCAATCTTCAAATGGACTACGACAAGGTGATCCATTATCACCACTCTTATTTATAGTTGTTACTAACATCCTTAATAGGATGTTATCTCTAACTGTGGAGCAGAACTTGATTTCAGGCATTCAACTGCCTAACGGTGGACCACACATAGTTAATATACAATATGCTGATGATACTATCTTATTTCTCTCAACTACTGAGGAAAATATAATTAATATCAAGCAGATTCTGTGTTGTTTCCAGACTTGTTCAGGATTAAAAATAAATTTTCAGAAATCATCTCTTACTGGTATTGGGGTTCCAGTTGATGCCACCCTTAGATCTTCCCAAATTCTTGGCTGTTCCACATCTCTTCTTCTCATCAGATATCTGGGTTTACCCTTACACTACAGAAGGGCTACTATTATAGATTGGTCACCAGTTCTTCAAAAATTATCCAAAAAACTTTCATTTTGGAAGGCCAATCAATTATCTTTAGGTGGTAGACTGACTTTGGTTAATTCTATCCTCTCAGCCATTCCCACCCATTATCTTTCGGTTCTTCATCTGCTAGTTAAGGTGGCAAATGCTATCGACAAACTTAGGTGCAAATTCTTTTGGAAATCTTCTTCCTCAACCATTCTCCACCTAGCTAAGTGGGCTGCACTCTGCAAAGATAAAAATCATAAGGGATGGGTATCATAAATATCAAAAGTTTTAACTTAACCCTAAAAACTAAGCTACTATCAAACTCTTACTTTCTAAAGTGGAAAGAAATTTTGAAGGCTAGATATTTCTCGAGATCTTGGCCAGGGGCACTTTTGAATACCTCTACTGGAAGGTCTTCCCCAATTTGGCATGAAATAAAGGTCTGTTTCAATTTCTTTAATAATTTTACCACTTTTCAAGTTAATAATGGTAATAGTATTATTTTCTAGGAAAATAGATGGTGGTGTGGGAAAAAAAATAAAGAATGTACTCCCCGATCTTTTTAAACTCGCTAAATTTAAAAAGACTTCAATTGCGAGAACAGTTGAAATTTATCGAGCAGATTTCCACAAGTTATTTACTGAAACTTCTTCTTTAGCTAACATTGGATCCTTACAAGCACAGGCTGATCTCTTCACAGATATTATTAACACTATGTTGCTCTGTCCTAAAGAGGACACTATTGAGTGGTCACCTTCTAGTAGTAAGTACACTGTCAATTCCGGGTATAAGGTGATAAATGATAGTGGGCTTAGATTTCATTTCTGTGATCACATCTGGCTCAGTTGGGGCCCTTTAAAGGTTAAACTCTTCTCTTGGTTGGTTCTTTTTAATAAGATTCTAACTAAAGTCAACCTTTGTAAAAAGGGTTGGTCTGGTTCTGATAGTTGTATCTTTTGCAATAGATATGAGGAATCAATTAATCATTTATTTATCAATTGTTCTTTCGCCACAGCTGTTTGGCATGCCTTTTTGTAGGAACCTTTATATCCTGCCATTAGTTCTATTACTGATTTATTTTCATGTATTCTTCCACTGAAATCTGATCTTTCATCTAATGGAAGATACACTTTGATTCAGGTTATTCTGTGGTCCATTTAGAAGGAAAGGAATAACAGAATTTTTAGAGGAAAGTGCACTACTCCTAACATTGTAACTAATGACATTTTATCTTTCTGTCATTGTTGGTTCAATTGTTTGGGTTTAGGCTTTGAAAAAGATGACAATATGCGTGCAATAACATCTTTGAAAAGTAATCGTGTAATGGAGCATACTCCTCATGCCCCGCGACTGCCTCATTAGATCTCTGAGGATGAAGTCCCTTCTCAGGATTAATATTTTATTAATCGAACTTCTTAATTTTTGATACAGTTTGAACACCTTGTGTGAGCTTGGTGTGTTATCGCCTGTTGTTGGCCACTCTTGTTTTTGTGGTGGGAATTTTTTTATCCACCTGGGCTGTAATATGGTACTGAACTTGCTGTGTTTGAACTTTTCATTTATATAAAGTTTATCGCGAACAAAAAAAAAAGTGATACATAGAATAACCATGAAAAATATTTTGAAAAACTGTCTGAACATAATAAATTAATTCCTTTTTTCAATCTGATATGAATGTCAATTAGTTTTTATAATCATATAAATCCTTTGACAACTACTCAAAGAATGAAGTCCATGTATGTATATTTTTAATTTCCACAATGACAAAAGCAAATGGAAATATATTATTGTTGTCATTCGTAATTGTTGCACTAATAAGAAAATTAGGATATTTTCTTGTAATAAGAGTGTCAACTACAATAATTATTGGCCTCATATATTGCTTAAAGTTTCTCAATGATGCTCCAAATGTCTAAAAGAAACGATGAAAGTGATCATTAGACCACTTTAATATAGTAACATTATCATGATCGCTTCTCTTTAATTCTCCCGTGTACGGTGGGAGTTGAGCAAAAGATTCATTCCAATTACAAATAATTTTTGCTAAAGCCTTTTGTTTTGTATGGTAGGCTTTATCGTAGGACACCTCAAGTCTCCAAACCTTCAACATCTCTACTTGAATCATCTTTAGAATAAAAGATTCATTTGTCATAACTTGATCAAAGATTTGATCACAAATGAATTCACTTATGCATTAATTGTGGCCATGTTCATCAATAACAGCATTACAATTATGTTGTGAATTAAACTTCTTCATACGAAACTCGATTCTGACAGTAATACGTCTACTATTAAACCAATGGTAATCTAAAACTATGCAAGAGGCTCAAAATTTTTGAAGAGTACACTTTTTTAGCTTGTAAACAAAATGTTGTTTATAGTATATGTTTTGAGAGCTCACTTGAATTCAATTACACTAGAAAATAGTTGATTGACAGTTAATTCAAAATCATTATTATCAATAATGGTTTTTTCAAAAAATCCAGTGCCACAATTATCATCAGAATTGTCATATATGTTTTCATCCTGTTCAAACATTTTCTTGCTATCATCTACTTTATATTTGCTAATAAAAATATCTAATCCAATGTATATTTTAGTCTCATTGTCATCCACACTTTCATCTTCATCATTATTTAACATTTAATTTTCATCATCCAAAGTTTTGCCTTTACAATCTATCATTGGTTATATCTCTAGAATGATTTCATCTTTTCTTTGAGTTAACCCAATTCTAAGTTAAAGACATTAAAGAAAAGTTAATTTTTAATGACATAAATTAAATAAGAATGATATGTAAATTCAATGTAAAAATAACTATACCTACTAGACAAGACATAAATTACAAAAGTCTTTTCTACTTCTACGCTAGTAACAAAGAACTCTAATGCAACACACATTCAGAAAGAGACTAAACATTCGATTCACATCACCATTGTTTCATACATCAGTGTAAAAGTCATTGGTAGGCAATCTTACTTTGTAGTGTAGTTCAATTGGATATTCTTCAATAAATGTTTGAAAAATCTCCTCACACATTATAAATTTAAGTTCATCATTTTTTATATTCTGATCCACAAACAAAAATTATGTACGACCACTGCAGTAAGAAGATTTATCTCCTTTGCTCCAATTAAAGTATCCATCATATTATTATATCAAAGGTGTTTTGGAAGTATCCATATTGATAATCCTACAAAAAAATATCATATCCATGTACCAAATGAGTTATAGCTAGAATCCACTAGGTTTCTTTCTTACTTTCTTTTAATTTTAGAGGTCAATGGAAGAAACCATTTTTGATACAACATTCCTTTTAATTTTTAGAGTTGACAAATTAACTTTCAAACTCACAACTTAGAAAGAAGAATTCTTTTCTCTTGGTGAAAAGTTCATCCTTATGAATTCAGTTCTATCTGCTACGCCTATATATTTTCTTTCAATCCTTCACCTTCCAACTCAAGTGAAGACTGAGATCGACCGCCTCAAGCATAGATTTCTTTAGTGTTCATCTAATTCTTCTAGTAAAAGATATCACTAATTGGCAGAAAATATGTCGCTCCAAAACTAAAGAAAGTGAAGTATTATCAATATTACAAATTTTAGCATTGCACTTAAATGTAAACTTTTATGGCAACTTCTTGTAGATAGTTCCAAGCTCAAATGGACTGAGTTGGTGAAATCTCGTTATTACTCTCTTAATAATACAGGTGCCTTGCTAAATGTGTACTCCTATGGTTCACCATTATGGATGGAACTTAGGAGAAGTCTATCAATTTTGAATATTTACTCCAAATTCTCTATTAACAGTGGTGATAATACTAGTTTCTAGGAAAATGTTTGGTGTAGGGTCGGAACTCTTAAAAATAGCTTACCAGATTTATACCGGCTATCTAACCTGAAAAAGGGTATTCTCAAAAAGGTATGGATTAAGTTTCATAATGATTTCTTGGGTTTGTTTAAGTAGCTAATGGGTTCAAACTTTGGCTATGATTCTTTGTAATGTCAACTTGATAAATTTTCTGAGATTATTCAATGAGAAGGTCGATGACATTACTTGGAAACCTACTGCCAACAAATATTACTCTATGATTTTTTAAATGATGGTGGATTTAGATGTCCTTTCAAAAATAAAATCTAGAATAGCAAGATTCCATTGAAAATCAAACTCTTTTTATGACTGGCAATTCGGGATAGGATTCTATCCCAAGAAAAGTTTATGAAGAAAGGGTGGTTGTGACAATTTTCTCGCCTCTCTTGTGGCTACAAAGAGACTTCACCACTAGACCAAGTGGTTGCAGACATGTCTCCACTCTTTTTACTGTCAATTTGCAGGACATATATTCTTTGAGGATGATTGCAAAATATTGTAACAATGTTTTCGTTTAGAATCTTCTCGTTCCAGTAGTGTTTTGGGTTCTCTAGTTGGAGAGAAATAATAGAATTTTTAGAAATAAATTTAGACTTGCTTATTTTATTGTATCTAGTATTATTTCGCTAATTAAATTTTGAAAAGCAAATTACTATACAGGACATTGTTGTGAATGAATTCTCCTAGACTTTGGATAATACGTAACATGAATGGGACCAAAATCTGACAATCCAATCTGCTTCTTCTATTAGACTATCTATTCCGGACTCCAACACCCCAATTGCCCTTGAAACACCTACGGTGGAGAATTCTCCTTATGATCCTTTCTAATCAGAAATCGAAAATGAAATTTAAAGTTTTATTGTAGACTTTTATTTGTAGTTTAATTTATTTAACCTGTATTATTTTAAACTTATGATTGACCGTATGCTTTAAAACTTTATCTTTAGATTGTATATTTTAAATATCACATCACATGATGATGATTTTCATAACCAGGTGGAATACATAATGAAGCTTACAGTTGGCAAACGAAACACTCGGGACCACGTAGCTTTGAGAACATCGATGAAAATGGCACAAACTGCAAGAAAAAAGCCACACAGTAGATGCTTCGAGATTGAAGGCCGGATGGCATGTGATTTTACACGTTCCAAGTCAGCTTATAAGCAGGTTATAAGATTCACTATTAGCAGATTCTTGTTATAAGATTCACTATTAGCAGATTCTTTCTTTGGCAATGAACATGTACATTTTTCTGTTGGTATCGTATTTTTAAAAATATTGAAAATATACAGGACAACACCTAATAGTAAACAATACTAGGTTCTCGCAGACCGCAGAGTTGCTAGTAACAAGCTCACATTTGCATGTAAATGGGGATTACAAGAGAGCTTTTGATAAATAAGTGAACTAGAAGTCACAGGAAAGTCGTAACTTGCTAAATAAACTGATACATCTTAATAACATTGGAATGCATATGCTGTTCAATAGCTCGAATACACATATACCCCACTGCATTTTAAAAATTTAACCAAACAAGCCCTTCATGTGTGAATGCTGCACTAAGTATTTGCTGCCGTTGCCTCATTGTCTGTCATGTCAGAGACATTGGGCCGAAGATAACACTAGCGACAAACAAGCATTAACATAACCATCTAATTTCTACCAGACAAGAGTTCCCACAGAAAAGCTTATCTAAATTGCAAAGGACGAAAAGGAGAGGACACCAAAGAAAAACAAGGCCAGGGCAGCATAATCCAATTTTTCAAGATTGCCGAATCTCCCTCAGGAATCACACGAAAAGAAAAGGCTAGATATAAATCAACAAACATTGACCAATCTGTATCAAGGACAACTAATTTCACGAATACAAAAATATTCATGGAGAGAATATTTCTGCATAATTTACAGAAGCGAATCAAGCATTAGATATGGACAACCAAAAGTGTCATTTTAACAACATACATGAAATGCAGACGCTACACAATTAACCAAGGGCAAGAATATACTGTACACTCGTGAAGTATAATCTTCGAAGTCATTATTTCAGTTCAACTTGTATTCCATGAAATAAATTTATGATTTTGATGATCTGTGCAACAAATTGTTTTTAAATTTTAGATTTTGCCACGTGGCTTTTCTTCCCAGAACAAAAGGTAGAAAAGGCTTTTCACGTTTAGAACTTGCAACGAAGAAACCACTACAGGAAATTTATACTAGAGAATGGTAGGAAAAAAACAAAAATTTGAAACACATTTTGCATGGTTTATATGAACAAGGAATTGATACAAGTGGATAAATGACCACCTGAAAGGAAATATCTATAAATAACAGTGGCCCACCATCAACCAGCTCCATCTAGTACCTTAAATTTGGAACTGCCCGTTCACTATCCAGCTTTACTTGTGCACACCAACAAGATCTGTAAATTACATAAATATCAAGGAAAAGAACTAACAAATAGAGTACCAAGGGACGCGATGGTGAACTCCGTGACATCTCCAAACAAATGTTAAAATGACAATGTCAGCGAAATTTTCTGGGCTCATTTTGGTGGCAATTGCTCTTTGGAGAAATGAAAACATGACAAACGGGAAAAGAAATGTATCACCAAAAACGACATGAATAAAACCTTTCTTAAATCAAATGAATGACATTCCCATCTAGAAATTTAACCAAGTCACTATGTTAATAACATAGAAAACTTCCAACAGCAACCATGTTGGTCACCACTACATGTCAGGATAAATTTTTCCAATACAATTCATGAGAACATATTGATGATGAAAAATCTTTGAAAATCGCATAAAAATGATTAATAGTACCAAATGTAACGCCTAGGCATTTTAAAGAACATATTATCAAATAACAAACATGACTCAGAGATAAATTGATGCTTTCTAACATAACATCAATTAACAAGGGAGTCCTGTACCTTCCCCACCCCAAGATGAGTTCAATTCCACCCAAGGCATCACAAAAAATTAGACACTCGTCATTTAAAAAAGGAAATCAACTAATCGTAGGAAAACAGAAGTTGTTGAAGATGTATTTTTCATTAGACGTGAAGTCATGCTGAACAAATGACCAGCTGCATTACTCTAAAGCATGAAATAAAGGCAAGTCACAGCTAGAACAAGATAAGCATTTAGAGTGTCTAAAAGCTAACTGCAAACCACAGAGAACTGAAGGAAGAGCTAGAGAGAAAAATAAACGAGAATAAACAAGAATATCTTCTTGAAATTGCTGCTGAAAACAAATAAGAGAAGCAACACACTTTTGGCTAAGTAAAAAAAGAAGCCAAGTAGATGAGAATGATTGGACCTTTTTTCTCTTTTTTCCATTTCTTTTCACATGTGAGAACAGAGTGAGTCACAAGATCATGAAAATAATACCAAGGAGCAGGAAACTATTGAACTAAACCATATTGAACATATTTAGACATGACATTTTCGAAAAAGGATAATAAATTAACAAGGATAGAATAAAACAGCATGCTTACATTTCATTGCTAACGCCTAGGTCTAGCGATACATCTAAACTCTGCTAAAAGTGCTAAATGGTCAGATGACCACTCTGGAGAAGGAAGTGCAGTGTCTTTGCGTAGGCTATCCTCATCCAAAAGCTCCAACAATGACGTCACCATTAATGAGTCGGCTGACAAGAGAGAATTTCATCAATAAAGATAATCCTATACTAGATATTAGATAATAAGCTGAAATTAGTTAAGTGAAGGAACAAAATAGGTAAAACCACACAAAATACTGACAGGAATGCAATACCTGTGTAAAATATGTAATCAAGTGTACCAATGAAGTCCCTCGTACAGTGAGTAAATAACGGCTCATTTGTTGTGGGGTCCATTCTCCTCCTTTGTTGCTCAAAACCAATACCAGTCATTCTTGCAAAAGCTGAGTATGCACTTACCTGTAGAAGATACATGAGGATTGAGCTATGAACAAGACCGCACATTTCCAAGTGCAACAAAAAAAGAGCATATGAGTAATGTTTTACCAATGGAAGTTGATGAGTTAACTTTGTTGCAGGTCGCACGACCCCAAAGGGGTCAACTGCTAAATCTGGATGCATCTGATCAACCCTACCCATTGCGAGAAGTGAATGAGGAGCACTGCAAGATGACAATTTGTTTAAACTTTACACACACACGGTACTAATGCTTGAACAAACTGAAGTATCAGATAAGATACATGCCTTCCTGGAAGGGAATTGAAATCCCCGCATACCAACATAGGAATATCAGCACTCGAAGCTATTTTCTCCAATCCCTTTAAGAGTGTGTGTACCTATATTAGAGAACAACAATCAATTGAGAAGGGAGGAAGACAAAGTATCAATACGGATTCACTAAAACAAGATATGGTATGATACAAACCTGCCATAGCTTGACGTCTTTCAGATCCTGATGGACATTTACATGTGTGTTTGCCTTCAAAATATTTGAGATAACACAGTTAATAGAGGTTTAACTGTTACGCAACAGCCAAAAGCGCAGAAACATGATAACTGAAAGTAAAGTTGTTACATATGCAACAATCACTTGTTAAACAAAGTTATATGATAATGAGTTTATGAAAAATGACTAGACACCAAATATAATGTTTCACTCACACTGCGCTAGATTGCAAAGTGGTAATCATGCAAAAACCAAATAGAGAGGCCAAATAAGCAAAAACTGAACTTCCAGATGCACACAAGCAACTAACAGGATAGCATTTTTTCTCACCACACAAAGAAGTTGCCTCTTGCCAGGTGGATCAGCACCATTATTATTGAATTTTGCTTCAAGAACCGCAATGAGTGCAACATTGTCCTGTATGAAGTAAATACAGATGTGTCAACAGCCAAATAAACAAGAGGAATAAAACCAAAAAAAACGTTAAGAAAGTAACATCAACAAAATAATATGAACCTTAATCAGACGACCTAATGCAGCTTTCTTCTGACCAGCTGGAACAAGTGCATCAGTTAAGGATTGGGCAGCTTTATTAAATTCAACCTGTTTACAGGGTGGAGATGATAAGACAAAAAAAACTAAGAATACAAGGGCTAATAGACTAAAAGTGACTAATACCTCATATTTTTTTACATGTGAAAAGCGATCCTTGCGAAAAAATGTTGCACATCCATCAATTGCTTTAGGGCTTCCACTATAAACCTGCATTCAGTGAGTAATATTCATTGATCACTGCAAAGCAAAGAACAAACTTTAGAGACAGAAAAAGAAACAGAGAGTAAACCTCAGATGTTCTTTTCTTGTAAAGTACATGATACCCATGTTTATCAAGTTCAGGGGCAAAAAATTCTTCAAAATGATCACTTTGAACCTGCGAAAAGAAACAAAGAATAATCAATGTCAGATTGTGTGCATAAATCATGCTAATGAATAAGTTCATCTAAATGAAATGACTCCATGATCATGAAACAGCTTCCAGTCGATCCAAATTAATGCATCCTAGAGCATGCCAAAAAAGGTTTGTAGCACTTAGAAGCTCCAAGGACTTCTAGCAAATACGACTCAAAGAAAATGAGGAGTTATCTGCTGCTGGCAGACCGTAACAGTCAAATCATTGCAGTCCACTCACAGCTACAATTTTGTTTTGTCTTTTTCTTCTTCCGTTTTCTGTTGTTTTCCCTTACAACTGTTACAGCTCAGTCTGGTCCATTACGAGCCAAACCACAGCACAGCAGATTTTTTTCATAAAGGAAATATCTTTATCATTTTTTAATCATTATATTAAAATAACCCATAAGCAAAATGAGAACATTTTCCCAGGTCACACTTCCTTCGATCAAAAGACATGCTCACAAACATAAAAGATCAGCAAGCAGTATGTTCCATACTTATTGAGGCACCAAGGCATATTGACCTATGAGGTACCTAGGTGCCATTAAAAAAATTAAAAAATAAAATATTTTCAGTATTTTTACTCTTATGTTATATATTATTAAATACAATTATGCATTGATATATCTATTCTTAACTGAATTAATCCCTAAATAACATTGAAATATATAACAAATGAAAAGATAATAATAATATATAATAAAATTAACATCAAAGCATCAATATAAACACATGTTAACATCTAAATAACTTTAAAACAATGAGTTTTAATAAGTTTTAACTAAACAAAACGAAAATATAAAAGAATAATAATGTCTTAGACCTAGTCAATATTAAAGAACGCAACATAAAAAAAGATCAATTGAGAATCCAGATCCTTATCGGATCCAGTTAAAAAAACGGAGCTAGGCATTTACATAACACCAAGGCACCCGCCTTAATAAGTATGGTATGTTCACACTTCACAGTAACATATTCCAAGCAATCCACAATAATAAAATTTCTTATTGCAAAGTCAGTAACAGGACATATCATACAGTTCATGAGCAGAATCTGGTTAGAGATTATGTACCTTTTGAAGACAAAGAATGTCAGCATGATAACCGACAATTTCACGTAATAGATTTTGTCTTCTATAGGGCCATGAGAGAGCCCAAGATGGGCAATAACTATATGCTTCACTTGTTGCATAGGCATCTGAGAGAATGTTATATGAAAGCACGGTGAAACTGCCAACTGAAGAAGCTCGGCCATCAGAATCCAAGTGAGCCATAACATCAGCTGCACCCACTGGAATCAAGCGCCGAGGGCAAGGCGAAGGAGCAGGAATGACACGTGACGTCAAAATTGTATTACTAGCTCCCACAGGTATTCTTGTCTCTGCATCTGCTGCTATGCATTCAAGTTTTAAAACATGACCAATGTCATCCCCAGTTGGTGTATATGTCTTAGACCGTCCAACTTCATACCAGACTTCACCCCCATTTCTTTCCGTAACATTAGATGGATACAAAGGTGTTGAACCATTGCTCAAACCTGGGCTTTGTCCCAAGTTAGATGTTGTTCCTGATAATGTTGAATTGATTCCAGAACCACTACTACCAAACCGTCCAAATAATTCTTCCTCCTCATTTCCATTTTCATTCACAGCACTGCTTGCCCGATCATGCAAAGCACGATGGTGCTGCCAAGAATCAGAGAAACACCGTGGAGAGCAATGGTAACTCTTTGCAACAGGTATTTTTGCTTTAACGCAGCCTAGGCACTGTATAGTCGCTTGCTCAGTGGGATGTATGCTGCACACTGCAACCTTCCGGTCACTTTGTATGCGATACCTACAGAATTTAAATGTAAGATGGGATTTCACAAAGGACAAAAATCCAACAATCCATGAACTCTCAAATAACCAGGACGTAACACATCTTAGAATCACAAGGTTACACAAAGAAAAGTAATTTTATCAGTTTCTTCTCTGTGATACTAAATATGTTTCCAAGTGATAAACCTTAACACTTTTTTAGTGTTCCGGTGTCATAAAAAAATTTGTATTGCAACAGTTGGGAAGATATGGCACGTCAGTTAGGACTGTCAAATTTTTAAATAATGACATTAACCAATTTTATTGATTGGTCAAAAGCATATACATATACAAATTTTAGACAAGGTCTTTAATTGTGAAGTTGATTAAAAATTATGATTATAATTACAAACACCTAGCAACAAAAAATCAGCCTCCATGATCAATTTACAAGATCAGCAATGCCTTATCACATTTTAATGGTTTAGCATGATAAGCTTTTTTTTCCATTCATCTATTCCTGGGAGTTGTTTCAGTTAGATTGTGTTTAGAGTACTTGTTAACTCTCCACTAGTTGTAATCATGTAGTGTGTGTTTTTTAATCAGTGGGGCAGGTCCCCATAAATCCCACTAATATCAACAACCTGGTTCGAACCTGGGGCCTTGCATCTTATTTCCGAACGATGGCTAACTGCTCTATAGCAATCAGTTGTAATCATGTAATTTTAGTTCCTTTAGAATTTGTTTGATACTTTGATTTGCAATATATGGTGGGACGTTAGTGGATTTGTTAGTATTTCGTTTACATTCTACAAAAATCCGATGCTTGATTTGTGAAATCCAATCATGTAGAATGTGAAAATATTATTATTTCCAATGATGACATCTCAATGAATCTGATTTTGGAATTTGGAATCCAACAAATGTTGCAGGACGCCAAAATTCAAGGTTATTACATCCCTTTCCCCCCCTCTCACAATGTTGTGAATCATTCAGAGGCAACGTTACCACAATTATTCCCACGTACAAGAGTTCCAATATCACAAGACTGTGCAAGAGACCCATCAACAGTGTCAGAAAAAGGGAGAAACAAATATAGAGATAAATGGGGAATGTGCAAGAGTGCCTGCGAAGAAGATACTCAATAGCACATGCCAATCCAGTATCTTCCATGGTTTTTCATCATGCAGTCACACTTTCCATCTACTACTCCTTTAAGTAAAAGAATTTTCATTTCCTCACCCTAGGTAGCCAAAAAAAAATAATATCGACCATGGCTCGACTAATACAGCGTCACGCTTATTCTTTCTCAAGGCTAAGAAGAGTAAGCCTCCTTGTGTGAGGCCCCTAGGCTAGACCAGGAAGAAGGGGATCATCTAAGATGCAACATTGTTTCTCAGCCACCTTGGTCCTCGGCATGATTGAAGAAGGCAATTTGAACCTCCATGCACTTCCTTCCGGTCCTTTTTCCTTCTTGTTTTCCCTTCCTTCAATAATCTAACCATATTTCTCTTGTTTTTTAGTTCAACAACTTTTTTTGAGTTTTTTTAATCACTCGTATTCACTTATTTTGAATTTTATTAATAATTTTACTCTCACCAGATCAAAGCCCTGCAGTAGCAGTTATTTTACCCCAAACCATGTCTAGTACATTTATTACCTGTTTACTTCCTCCACGTCAAAAACACCTAGCAGCAGTAATTTTACCCCAATTTCATTACATTTTACATATTTTTTGTAGTTGAGCGTGTTTCAGTCGGTTTTTATTTGATATTGTAATTTGCTCTTTGTTTTTTCTACATTAGTTTTAAATGGCATTTTGTGATTCATTGCGTTGCTTCAATCCCACAAGTGTCTTGCCTCAAGTCTAAAGACATGTCACTTTTGCAATTCTTTGATAACATTGTTCTTCCCTAGGTTAACAGTTCCTAGAGAAATCAATTGTTTCGAGATAGACATTATCTATGGTAACTCATACCTTCAACATTGGGAATCCTGTAAAACCATTCAATTTGCAGTCTAGACTATCTGTTAGCATCCCCAAATCTGTCCTTAAATTGTTGGAAAGAATTTGGATGAAAAACAGAAGATAATAAATTTTTATATAGAAGATAAAGGTACAACCATATGGCACAAAGAAACAACAAGCACATAGCAATACAAGCTTCGCCATATTAAGCTCCATAAAAGAACAAATAAAATGTAACCTAACTTATTCAGAACTATACTAGATAAACCAATAAAAGACGAAGCTTTTTAGCAACAATCTAAGCATGTGCACTAAGTGATCTAAAGGAATATAAGTGAACATCTTTCTTATCATCTTTTATTTCACTCTGCTGACAAACATCAATACTTATGTTAAGATTTATGACATACCTATTGCTGGCATCTAAACCTCTAAGCTTAAAATAAATGTTGCAAGTGGTATACAAAAATTAAGAAGAACAACTCAAGAATTTACAATGTCACTGACACAAACTAACAGAGGCATGAGCCATTTTTCTTTAGCAGCAAGGCATGAGCTAACACCGCTGCTGCATGTCTACTGTAAACAATTTTCCGAGATTGTAAAAAGTTAAAGAAGATAGCCCATGATAGAAAACAAGAATAAAAGCTAAGAGAATTGGGGGAAAGATAAATTGTTTCCATCATTATCTGAAGCTGTAGAGCTGTAACAGTCAATAGAATTGATCAAAGATCACACCTTTTTGCCATCTATTAGAAGTTTCGATATTATTATCAGCAGCAAAGGCAAGGAGAAGGAGACCGGGAAATAGACAGAAAAAAAGATAAAGTGAAACAGCTAGTACAAAATAAAACATTTTGCAGCATTTGAGAATGTAAGAGAAATAATTAACAAAAACTAATCTTGACAAGCACTGAGAACAATTTCTAACCACCTCTGATCGAAACATCATCAATAAAAATCCAGTTGCATAACAAAAAAACATAGCAAACAATCCACGAAGAACTCACCATCTGTAGCGAAGGAAGACCCCATCTATCGGGGCGCTCTCCGACACATCCTCCGTCGTCACGGACCCATCCGCTCTCCTGAGCAGCACGTACGGCGTGATCTCGCACCCGACGATGGGTATCTCGGAGGGAAGGTGCACCCTGAGCACCGTCAGCATGCTTCCCGGCATCCGCAGCGTCTCCAGAGCGCCAGTACAAGCACCACCCGCCCAAAGCCAATCCCTTTCCTCCCCGAAACAAAACAGCCTTTATCTTCAGAAGCAAGTCGGCGGCAACCAGGCGGATCCGCCATCACCTGTCCCCGGAGCCCGCCAGCGCTTACCAACCCAATCTTCCACCTCGAATTAAGCAGAGAAAAAAGCCCTCCAACGACCAACACCAAAAAAAACCCTAGGGAGAGAACGACGCGAGGAGCGGGAAAGATGCGATCTTTGGGGTGGAGGTGTGGGAGACGTAATTGCTAGGGTTTGAGGGAGTTGGATTTGGAGTTTGGGGTTTTGGTTTTTGGCTCCGCCCCCCTTTTTCCGGAGTCTCGAGATGCAGACAACGAACACTATTTCTACTGTCTGGACACTGCGGCTAGAGATAGAGGGATGCGTGTGAGTGTGTTTATATATAAACACCAAGTTGGGGATTCTTCTCCTTTATTTTTTTTTTGTTCAGACACCAAATGTTCGCAGAAATGATGCAGATTTGGGACTCCTCTCCTCTCATTTCCTCCCTCACCTCCTTCCGTCCTCTTATTATAGGGGTTCGGTGGGTCCCACGAAATGCTAGGGTAATAGGTTTGCTCTTGCTTGAGTGATTTTTTTTTCGTTTTTCGATTTTTGTTTT
Organism: Posidonia australis; assembly: GCA_024699735.1. Taxonomy (NCBI): domain Eukaryota; kingdom Viridiplantae; phylum Streptophyta; class Magnoliopsida; order Alismatales; family Posidoniaceae; genus Posidonia; species Posidonia australis. The sequence goes on along the minus strand of JAMKQA010034015.1, from coordinate 13,009 downwards.
TTCTGGAAAGAAATATATGGGATATGTTGTTTTTGGGTTTTGTGAGGGGTATTGTGCAATATGCACTTCTAGCCAGGTTTGGGATATAAGAAGTAGAGAGAACCGGGAAGGACATGTTGGCTCAGAAGCAGCAGATATCCGTAGAATTGCTTGCTATTAGAGTTCCGTAGAATGATCTAGGGATTTATATTGGCCGTGGAGAGATGGACTTTCTCCCAAAAGAATGGACCAGGACTGGTTTTAGTTTTGTTTGTTTTTAGTCTTCTTTTTTTTTTTCGTCGATCTTAGAGGATCTGATTGGGGGATTTGCATCCAACACAAATCAAATGACCAATCATTTAGAAATGGATTAGATGGATTTAACCCAGGTTAGTTACCAGCTGAACCACTGGTCAAGCCTATTTAATCTGATCTAGCAACCAACGAATGAAGGAGAGACATCAGGAGCGAGACATTGTCTTATAATTAATAAATACAAATTTATTTTCTTGATTCTCTGACCCAACTTTCATCGTTCAACACTTCACTTCTAATGTAACAACTAATCATCCGTCATCCAATACTTGTAGCTCGAACTGCTGCTGACAGAAACTTGAGCGAGAATATTTACATCGTTCCAAATCCTAACGCGTAGAAGTAGTGTTCTTATATTATTAAACAACATACAAGATCATAGAAGCCACCTCATACTGGCCAATTCTGAAAGAAAATCCGAATTAAAAGTCACATTAGGAACAGCACAATATCATAAGAGGTTAAAATCAGACCAACATCCAAGAGACGAAGGCTCTGGCATGTTCCATCCATGTTATACCGATATTATCATGAAATATAAAATATCAAATACGTACCCCGCTTTCTAATCGGCTAAAGTCTGCTTCTACATGCATCAAGGTCAAGCATTGAAATTATGATGCGAAACTCAAGTGAGCACGTCAACCGTAAACCACTAGCCTGTGCACACGCAAATCTTAGCCTCTATGCCACACATTGTAACTTTCATGTGGGAAGTTCAGTTACCTTCCACTGTATGGTAACTACATGTCTACAACAAACTAAACAAACTTCGATGTTTAAATCCCGAACCACAACAAAGTCCAGCAACGACCCGAAGGCATTCAGCTATCCAAAGGATAATGGCCTTGACTCAACTTCGATGTTATATACATCTAAGTGGCACAGACAGATGTTTTCTGAACGAGGAACAGAACCCTAGGATGAACACACCTTGCAACTCTTGCGACAGTATCCAAAAGAATCTTTGTCACCCACCATATAAACAGGGTTCTTTGAGCACTCTCCTGACGCAGCCCAGTGTGGGCAGAGCTCATTTTCATCAACACAACCATCTTGTCTTTTCACTTCAATCTGTTCAAAGGATCTTACGTGAATCCATTTAGTAGCAGACCATTTCTCACCTTCTATGACAGGGCAGCTTCCATGCAAACTGAACGTGTCTGTCGTTGCATTAAGGTGGAGGCTATAGAAAAGCAATGCATCACCTTTCTTGGGTTTCACTGCAGACGAAGGGGAATAAATGAGAAGATAGCAGGGGAATTCTTCAGAGCATTATGTATCTATATCCACTGCGAGAAATAGACAGAACAAAACCTACAACATTGTGCAGCAATATTGTGCAGTTCATACATTGCTTACACATTCCTTGGAGAAGATCAAAGTCATAGAACAGTTTCTGAAAAAATAATAATTAGATCAGTTAATTGAATGTTATGTACCTGCATAGCCATTTGTTGCACATTCAGACCAGCTCTCATCCATTAGTTGAGAAAGTTTGTTCTGCAAACAATTCTTCTTTTAGTGCATGAATTTACCGATGGAGATATTAGACATTCTATACAATTTACCTCAGCATTGGGAAATATTGTTTCACCACCCCGTTGAACATCAGAGAGATACATAAGCACTGTGGCAACTCGGTGGCCACCAAGTTGTTGGTTGGCCTTGTCATGAAAATAATCAAAATGTGGTTCATACTTCTGACCGTTCTCATAGTGTAGGATTTGAATGGATTCACCATTTTCTGTTAAAGGAGAACTTGCAAAGTTAATAAAATATTATAAGCAGAATACTAGATTCACAAGATGATATGAAGTACCTTCTGGAAGGAATGTCCAAGTAGCAATCCTTTTCTCAAGTCTTGCAACAATTTCATCCTTGAAAGGCAACAAGTAATAAACTCAACACCTGATAACTTAATGCAGCCATAACATTTATTCAAATGTACAAGGCGTAAGGAAAATGTAGCTGAAGACTTAAGAGTTGGTTCGTTGAGATTCTGTCCAAAACTTGAATTTTATTTTAGGTGTAGTTTTTAATGAAGATTCAGCTCCCTAGCATTCCGATACTAATTTAACTATAAAAATTAATTTAAACCACAAGAAGCTGGCATCCATTGCAAGGGCAAACCTTCAAACAATGGGACGAACTACAGCTGCTCACCCATTGTTACAATCATCTGCAGGGAGTCGGCGCAAAGCAAATAACTGCTAAAGTAGCAGATTCTTGCTTCGAAGCTGGAGCTATATTGGTACAAATGGAACCTCAGTACAAATTTAAATTATGTTAACAGCTGCTTAGAGACATTAAGCAAATCTTTCTATTTAATCAGGAATGTATTTGGAAGTAGAGTTAGTTTAACAGATAAAATTAATACTGATAATGCGTACTTTTTAAATTCAGAAACACCTCATAATTCTATAACCTACATAAGATCACTTGAAAAAGATATGCACTAATGAGCACAAGGAATTAAATGATTTATCAGAGAGCCTCATTGGCAAGGATATCTAGATTGAAACAGCAGGAGACGAGATAGGACTCCAAGGCATTAAACATGGTGATAGAAGGACAAATGGTTTGTAGAAGTAATTTCCTTAGCTTCCACTTTATTCAGAGTTTCTAAACAGTCCCTACGTCTTCTACCCAGGAAAAAAGATTCCTACATAGAATTCCAGGTTTGAGGGTGGTCCCATTTACGATAAAAAATGTTACCATTTGTCACAACAAAAATAATTTGGGTCAGTTGCTTCTTAAAACTAGATATCTTGTAAAAGCACTGTTACATTGTTCCATTAGAAAGTAGACAGAACATACTAGTTTGTTGTTTCATCAGAAGAGAATTGCAACATTTATAATCATTTAATTTACATGTACATATGATCCTTTGTTGGAGAAAAAAAATGTACCATGATTGATCACTAAAAGAAACCAATAATATGGATTATATGGGATTTGCAGTAGGGTAAAGGATGTAGGAGTTGGATATTATTCCTAACACATAAAGCATGTGTCATTTGTGCTATATGTTACTCAGTACTACTAGAATTCACTATGAAGTGCATTGGTTTAGAATTAGAGAAAGTAGTAAAATAGTGAAAGGCATGATTCCAAGCATTAATGAGCATTGGCAAATATAGGCAACAATTATTGGAAACTAAAAAAAAAATCACAAGACTTCTAGTCAAATATTGGGAATGCGATTCATGTTGACTGATTGGAGAGGTTGATCATATGTGTTGCGTAAAGACCAGGGGAAATTATTCCATGTCAATTGGACATTCACCATGTTCCAAAAAAGGGTTTTGGTTTTACTAGTATTTGTTGCTTATCCTCCAAAACGTGAATTACTTCACCCCTGTAATAGATGACCAGGATTCTGTTATAATAACAGAAATAAAAATGACTACCCATCAGACAATTAAAAGCAGCAACTTTTGTTGTTCATTACCATAAGATGAACCTCAAAAGAAATATCTATTGATTTTTGGCTAACAAGTAAATTGTTTAACAAAATTAAACAGAGCATATCTAACAGCATTTGGCTATAAAGGATGTGTTGATCAAAACTTACCTGATGTTTCTGGAGGAACATGCCAGAGCTTGTGCGCACTGTGCTCTCAATACTCTTCCCTGATTCATTGTCTGCAACCATTGACTTTTCAAGCTTATCCTTAGCCTGTTTGCATCATAGAAATTTACATTTCCTTGTCAGTTGGAAGATTACATCGAATACCATGCTTTGAGACAACATTCTTCTCTAATTAATAGAGTTCAACAGTAGTAATATGCTTAATCAGGAGAAACTAATCATATCTACTCTAAAACTTCGGCACTGGTCTACTACTCTACGCCAGGAAAAAGAGTACTCAGAAAAAGGACCCACTCATTTCAATTTTGCGAAAATGATGTCTTTTTTTCCTAACCTGTAAATACAACACTAGATTTTCCTGGAAAAAAAATCATGTCTTTTTTTTTCCTAATTTATAAGTACCACACACCATAAACAACAAAATGCTTGCGAACAGCAGCAGGGAGAGAGAGAGAGAGAACGAGTTCCCTTACCAGCACGATGAGATGATCACATTCTTCGTGCGTGAGAAACCCCTCGTACACAAAAGCCCTAACCAACACCACAAAAGCCACAGCTCCAGGGTTTATGCATATCATCAAGCAGAACACAAAAGAACAGAACAAAACAAGAGAAAAACGTATCAAAACCTCGGGTGCCACGAGATCTGTGTCACACGGGAGGGATCAAACCCGAGCTCGTTCCTGGAAAGAGTAAAAAAAAACCAGATTTTAGCTCGAGCCGTGCAAAAAGAAGCGGAAGAGAAGGGAATCACGAAAGACGTCGAAACGAACCCGTCGAGGATGGAGAGCTTGGCATTGGCGAGAATAGGAGACACCACCAGCAGCGAGAGGAGGAGGAGGAGGAGAGAAGCCGAGATTGGCGTGGCCATGGATTGGGGTCGGAGCGCCAGCAGATCGGGCAGAGACGCGGAGGAGGAAAATGGAGAGATTTCGAGTCCACGCTGGTGTTTCATGTTTGTGTCTCACGTTTATGTTATTTATTCATGTTATTTGTCGTGCCGTTTTTGGTGGGGATGTGCACGTCTGTTTGGTGTGTTTGCCTTAAGAATGGGGGAATTCACTTTTAAGATGACGATTATTTTGGGTTTAGGAGACTTTATTACTTCGGAGTAGTTTATTTGCATTTAGAATTTTTTAGTTTTTTCTTGTGTCAGAAAAAATCACTTACATGAGTTTTTTTTTTCCTTTCTTAACAAATCAATAAAATAGTAATAAAGTAAATATTCGAAGTTAGAGAAGAGAAAAAAAAATTAACTAGAATGAGATTTTTATGAATTATCCATCAAACCTTTATTATACCAATTTTTTTTCCCGGTCGTTCCGTTGATTCTATCAAAATTGAAACCAAACGATGACGCTTCATAAGCCAACCCAGAGACCTATTGTCATTTAGCGAGTTCCTATCAAAATTGAATCAGTCACAAATTAAAGATCTAAACTTTGTATTATATTTGCAGCCCCTCTGATTGCTCGAAGTCTTCACTCTGGTTTGATTTTTTTGAAGGTTAAGCCGAGCTTGATCCATGGTAAGCACTTTGGGGGAAGTTCTCTGGAATTATTTACTTACCGTCTTTTATTATCAATGTTTGTTTTTTTAAATTTATGATTATAATTTAGATTAGTATTTTTTTTGTTGTTTTATTGGATCATGAAATCAATTAGAGTTTTTTTTTCTTGTCAAGGTTTAGGTATACGATGATGCTAAAGACAAAGCTATATATCTTAGTATAAAATAATGTATTTATGTATTTCTAATTATTTTGTATTTTTTTTATATGAAACCTATGCGAGACTAGATGGTGTTTGAGGGCATTTTATTAGGATTTTTATCAACCACAATCAAGTCAAGTCACACCTGTGATCCTAACCTAGACCTAGTGCTCCTGTGGGGATTGTAGCACACTTGGTCGCATGTCATCAACTTTCTATTTTATTATTTCTGACTTGGACGACTCCAAACTCAATAACATATGAGATTTTTTTTAGCATGAATTGTATTGTAGAGCTTTTTTAATTTGCAATGGTATTTCGTATAATATATACGATTTATTATGGTATACATGTCTAAACTTCATTAAGAAACAAATAATGACTTATTTTTATGTAGAACTTGAACCACCATTTTGACTTTGATTTTTCGTAGATGACCTGCATTGATGAGTCAACTATACATCCTTTTACTTCCTAAACAACTACATAGTTTTTCAAAATAATAATATAAAAGGTAACTATAAAAATATAATTCTAACTGAACTGATTACAAAACTAGCGTCTAATGTAGATCCCGCGTCGTCAATGGAACTATCAACCTTTTCTATAAATTTTTGGGATTTTTGCTTCCATGCCATTGGAAAATAACATATTTGTCGATCTACCTTTATATGAAACCTATTTTCTTGTATATCCTTACATAATCCAAAACTTGTCCACAGTGTCATTGTGATTAATAGTGGTGATTTAACATCAATTTGGTCCATTAACTGCCTTAAAAAGTCTATTTTGCCCTTACTTACGTGCCCTCAAAAAGTTGTATTTCTTTGCTTGCCTTTTCTTTAATTCCTATGGATACAAATTATCCTATTTGCTTACTTGTTCTGTTCTTCTCTTATCTTATTTGTTTATATGTCCTTCTCTATTAAAAAAGTTCTCCTTCTTCAATGGTTCTTCTTTTCTTTTTCTTCTCTGACAATTCTTCCTCTCCTACATCTATTTATTCTTCTTCAACTTCGTCTTTTCCTTCTTGTTTAGTTCTTTCTCACCTTCATCGTCTTGCATCTCTAGTAGTTGTCTATTCTTCTTCGTTTTCTTATTCTCCATCTAATTCAATGTATCCTCTTCGTCATTCTCAGTTCATCTTGCATTTGCATTAGCTCTACTAATGCTTTCTTCTTCTTCTTTATCATGGGTGAGTCACACTCTACCTCCCTCTCAAGATCTAACCCGTCAAAATGCCTACCCCTCCTACTTGTGGATGTTGCAAATCGTGTCTAGGTTTCCAACAAAGAAGGTAGTAGAGGGAAGTATTTCTATAAATGTCCAAGGTGGAAGGTTTGTAGTCTAAAAGGTATTTGATGAAATTATTCGATATAATATATATGTGTATTTGCTTATTTTCCTTGTTTTTGTGATTGATTTACGATCCAAACAATTGTTGTGGCTACATTGAGTGGGTGGAAGATTGTAACCCTATTACATTTGAAACGAAACATCGAATGAGTCCAAGTGAAGTCCAAATGTCACATAAAGTGAAAAGGCTACTTACTAAGGACGAAGCATTATTGAAAAAGTTAGACACTCTATGATGTGTAAGCTCATGTTGATTGTCGTTGTGATATTATGTATTTTAATCATGGTGAAGTGATTGTCTATATAATTGTCATATTATGTCAGTGTAATCTTTACAATGTTAATCCCATGTATTCAACCCCTAAATAGTAGTGTGAGTGTAATCAGACAATCTTTATAAGTATAAATCTTTGTAGGTGTAAATTGTTACTTGTTTACAAATAAATTAGTAGTTCATATTCTATCCAAGTGTTAATCTCTATTAGCATCGTTACAATAAAATTCATTTGCAAACACATTTATAATATGTCTGTAAACAATAAGGACAATATATAAGACTGCATCAATAAGGACAATAACCATGCAAGTCTGCATCAATATATAATATATTTCATTACAAATAAGCTAAAATTTGAGTACTTGGTTTATATCACTGCATAGCAATGAACTAGAAATTACATGTACTCCTCATAAAGGACTGTTAATTATACAAACTTCAAAAAATAAACTAACTTGTAATTGTTGTACTTAAGGACTATTAAATATACAATGAACTAGAAATTATATATACTCCTCATAAACTAACTCCTAGTGTCAAGCATTACAAAAAACCAACTATGTAGCACTTGTCACCTATAAATTACACAAAAGCCTATAAATTTCACAAAAGCAAGAACCTATTCATTGTGTAATTTACAAAAAAAAGGAATTGTAATTGCTACATATTCTTCTAAGGATTATGGGGAGGATCAAACCATTGTGTGTTTGACCTCACCCTCCATGTTTCTAGTTCTCCAATCCTTTTCGTGCCGCTTGGTGCTTCACTTGCAATTGGTTGAGATGCAACACTACACCCAGTTTGAGGATTCTAAGATAAAATATCAAATGATGGAACATGGTACTCATTGGTAGATGTAGGAATTTAGTTGCGAATTTGTGTTGAGGTTCAAATTCAATCCAAGTGTTGGGATCATGTTGAAATGCATGTTTGGAGGTTGCTGGTTGCCATTACAAAAAAAACCATTCTTAGTAAAAATAAATGTATAACATAGTGTATAAAACATATAAATGTTTTTTGGTAACGGTTTAAGAGTTTTTATTTCAAAGGCAAAAGATACCAAGTAAGAACATTGTCATGACAAAATTATACAGTGCTTCGGGCCTTAGAGCCCTCTTAAAATGTGTCAGAATTAACAACCAAACAAAGAAGTACCATTCAAAACTACAAATAGATATAGTTCTATAAAAATACAAGACAATTTCATGCCTCAGGATTCTCTAAATTATTCTGAGAATCCTCTTTAAGGAAATTTCTTGAGAATGATGGAATAGAAGAAGGGTTGGAAGACTCCATCATTTGTGAAGCCATATCAGAAGTGTATTGTAGCATTTCATCCTTTTCGAAACCTGAAACAAACGTTTCTACCCAAAACATATAAATGTTAATAAATACCTATGGAAGTCTTAGTTGCTCTAATTGTTGCATCTCCTTCATTTTGGTAGTTGTTGAGCCTCCCATCTTTCTGTTCCTACTTCTCCTAGATCCACTGGCTTCTCCACTTCTACCACAAATACATGTTTAATATTTTTATGTGAAGAAATTAGGGATAGAAAGTCTACTAACCTTGGAAGTGGATTTTTATGAGTTCTTCCTCGAAGCCCATATTATCCACATCTATTACATTTGTGCTTCTTTATGATTTTTCTCCTCTCATCCAAAATTCTTATTCTATTCTTCCTTAGCCTACCAAGAGGTCTCAAAGCTTTAGGAAGGTATACTTTAAAATGCAATGCTTGCTTGAGCTAATTTTGTTTGTCTGCAAGGGGGCCTATTGCCTTTTCATGCACCTTCAACTTCAAATATCTGTCACATCTGTAGCATGGTTCAACATAATCTTTCCAGTTCACCCCCATCAATGACCCTATAAATGTTGCTACATGGACATAAGGCAACCCAGTCAACTGCCATCTCCTACATGAACACGTCTCCTCATCAAGCTTTATAATGCACCTAACATTTGGACCACTAACCTCAGCATGTAAGTTATCAAATCTAATAACTGCATAGCCTTCCAAATCCCTACTAATATTAAATACATATTTATTTGCAGCATATACAAGTGGAAACCTCCACGCCCCTAGACATGGAAATCGGACCTAGTCAGCCCAAGAAACGGCCTGACCTTGTCCAAATCAGGGCAGGCCGAGTCGGGCCGGGCTAGGCCCGTCGTGGGCCTTGGGTTGGGTTGGGCCCAAGGGCACAGCTTGGTCACCCCGACTGGGTAGGCCCAGTCCGGCTTGCCAGTGAAGGCCAAGTCGAGCTGGCTCATAAATGTTTAAAAAATAATTATATCCTTACTATATATCCTTTTCCACCTATAAATATATCCTTACTCAACAATTTTTTTTCACAACTCAATCTACTCTTCTCTACTCCTATTCTCTACAATTTACTCTCAATTCCACCTCTTTATTTAAGTAAAGATTTCAAGTTTTGCTATTTGACTTTAGACTCCGCTGCGTCTACTACTCTCCACCAGCCTCCACTAGCTTCCAATATCAAATTTTCTATACTTCTAATCCCTTTAAATTCTTATTTACGTCTAATCTCTCTATTTTTGGAATTTGGGTTTTGTGAGATAAGGTTTTTTTATTTTATACTCAGTTTTTTTATATTAAAATCGAAAATATTGGTAGCTATGATTATATCCCTACCTAGGAGTCAGACCAACCCCAAAACACTCCAACATAATCCACAACTTCTAAGAAACCTAGGAAACAAAGTTCTTGGATTTAGAAGCATGTAACTGTAAACTATGTATATGAAAGTAAGTGTTATTGTAATTATTATAGTACAACATACACATGTCTTAGGGGAGGAGGAATAGATCACATATCTAGGAATTTACAAAAATATATAGCTAAACATAATAAAGATGATAACATTGATTTAAGAAAATTACATGTAGGTTCTAGTAGTGATATAGTAAACTGAAAATATAATACAGAAGAAATTAAAGAAGGAATAATAAAATTTATAGTACAAGACGAACAGCCTTTTTCTTTTTCTAAAAATAAAAAATTTGAATCATGTGTACAAAATTATTTGAATCCACAATTTAAAATTTTTTCTAGAAATACAACAAGAAATATAATTAATAAAATATTTAAAAAAGATAAAAAAGATTTAATTGGAATATTTTTTTAGCTTATTATGTAAAATATCATTAGCATGTGATGTTTGGAGTGGTCCAAATAATTTTCCATACTTATGTTTAACTACACATTGAAAAGATTTAGAATGAAAATTACAAAAAAAAAATACATTTAAAGTAATTGATCATCCACATACTAATAAAGTTATATCAAATATGATAGAATATATTGCTAAAAAATATTATATATTTTTTTAAATAAATACAATATCATTTGACAATGCTTCTAATAACAATGTTATAAGAGAATTATTAAAAAGAAATTTAAAACCAATATTAAATGGTGAATTATTTCATTATAGGTGCTATTGACACATTTTAAATTTAATTGTACAAGATGGTATAGAATGCATTAGACTTTATTTAGAAAATATAAAAATAATTATTTTATTTATTCAAACATCAACTAAAAGATATCAAAAAATTAGACATGTATGTGCATAAAATGGTTTAAAACCTAGAAAATTTAAGTTAAATGTTAAACATAGATAGAATTCAACTTATGATAAGTTAAGTTCAAGTCTACCTTATTATGATATAATTACAAGGTTGTATAACGTAAAATCTAATGATTTATTAAATGATGAAGATTGGCGAAATTTTAATATAATTCATAATTTTTTAGAACTATTTTATAATGCAACTAAGTAATTATCCGGTCAATATTATCGAACAAGTTCTCTGGTTTTAATTAATTTTTTTAATGTTACAAATGTTTTACAACAATATAGAAATATTGTAGCTTTTGTAGATATTATTAAATTAATGGAAACTAAATAGAATAATTATTGGGATGAGCATCCAATGTGGGCATGTTTAGCTTTAATTATGAACCCTAGGCATAGATTAGTTAATTATATAGTACTTATAGATGATATTTTTAGTAACATAAATAAAAATGACTATATAGATTCATATAATAATAAAATAAAGACAACTTTATATAGATTATTTGAAGAATATGCTACAAATTATGGTGAAAGCAGTAGTAGTGATCACACATCTAGTTTTGTAGGAATACATACAAGTAGTAGTAGTAGTAGTAGTAGTTCTTTTTGAAGTAGATTAAATAAAAAGAAAAAAAAAATGTAATTAACTACAAATAATGAATTAGAAATTTATTTAGAATGCGAGTTTTCTTTTAGTAATTTAGAAATTGAAAACTTAGACATAGTAAAGTAGTGGTCTAATACAGCAATTAGATTTCCTATAGTTTTAAAAATGGCAAAAAATTTACTAACGATTCTGACGTCAACTGTAGCATCGAAATTTTTATTTTTTGCAGGAAAAAGAGTATTAAGTAATAGAAAATGTAGATTATCTGAAAAGTCTGTAGAAGCCTCTGTATGCTTAAAAGACTAGTACGATGTGGTTGATTGTCTTCAGAGATTGAGCTTGAACGAGGAAATAAAAAGACGACGATGCAGCTTCAACATCAACGAGGAGGACCGGAACAGATTTCACTAATGAGTAAAAGTGTAAGAAAAAAGTGTAAAAATGTAAAATTTATGTATAAAAAATAATTATGTATTTTTTAAATCATTATGTATTTTTTATTTTTTATGTATAAAAAATATTATTTATTAATAAAAAAATAATTATTTTTTAAATTAAAGGACCCAATGGACCAGCCTGGCCCAGCTCGGGCCACCATGTGGGCCATGGGTCGTGCCGGGCCAAAGGGTTGTTATCTTCAGCCTTGCCCGACCAATGGAGCGGGCCGACCCAACCCGATCTAAACCTAAGCGAGCTGCATATATTCTGGACCTGCTCGGCTAGGGTTGTAAACGGGTCACATTGGGTCGGGTTAGAGGTCTACCCTAACCCTAACCCGTCCTTTCTTAACAGGTAATGGGTCAGGTTAATACCCGTCTTACAAAATTCTAGCCACTACCCTACCCACTACCCATTAGAATAGCAGATGATGGATAGGGTTAACGGGTGAAATGGGTGAATTTTTTATATTGTTAAAATCTAAATTTATTTCATTTTGTGGGTAATATATATGGTTAACTGGTGATGAGTATTGAGTAGGGTTAATGGGTGAATTTATTTTATTGTTAAAATCTAAACTTATATCATTTCATGGACTAAATTTAACTCAAGATATTCATGTTAATAATTCATAATAGCATTATAATTTATAAGAATTGATAATATAGTAATCAACACATACACCATGAGATAAAAGTTTTACATATGTTTGATCAAAAATCATTAACTTCTCTTTGATATCATTAATTTATTAATAGACAATATGAACATGATAACATCTGGAATCCAGTAGTAAGTCGTCCATTCGACCCATAACATATTAACATTCATCCATTCCACCCATATTAACATAACATCTGGAAGACTAGAACACAATATCAAGACAAACTACAATATTGGTATTCTGGTAACCACCATTCATCCATTATATATTAACATAACATCTAACATGACATATTAACATATCGTGAAGAGGTGGAGAGTGACTAACAAAGCAAGTGATAACATCTAGCAACCAACATAACAAACATATTGGTAACCAACATAACATGACATATATATTAACAACATTGGTAACCAACATAACATATTAACATGATAAGTTGATAACATCTGGCCTTTTC
>JAMKQA010034014.1:0-41758 GCA_024699735.1 Posidonia australis | reverse complement strand
TGTCCACACACCTCTCAGCAAAATAGAATTGCAGAATGTAAACACAAGCACATTCTGGATGTCGCCCGCACTATTATGGTTCATATATCTGTCGCAAAACAGTTGTAGTCTGATGCAGTGCTTACAACTACTTATCTAATCAATAGAATGCCTTTTGCACCCTTTGGGAGGGAAGTTCCCCTCCATTGTCATAGACCTGAGTCCAGTTTATTCAGTTTGACTTTTAGAGTATTTAGGTGCATAGCATTTGTCAAAGATCTATCTCCTGGTCTTGACAAGTTGTCTCTTCGGTCAATAAAGTGTGTTTTTGTTGGATATTCACAAACTCAGAAAGGATACTAATGTTTCTATCCTCCCATCAAGCATTATTTTGTGTCAACCGATGTCACCTTCTTTGAGTCTACATCATATTATGAAGCGTCGCTACCGTCCAGTGTGTCTATTCCACTTCCATTGATTGTTCAGTTGTAGGAGGACAATACTCAATGTCATCCCAATTTGCCATAAAATGCTCCTCGTCCTTTGTAGGTTTATCAGCGACAATAGCGTGCCCTGGTACCTCCCACTACCGAACCATTCTCTTCTGCAGATGCAAATCCGTCCACCAGTTTCTTAGATCTACCCATTATGCTACGGAAAGGTACCTGTTTTTGCCCAACCCATCCTATCTCTTATTTTGTCTCTTATGATTCTCTTCACCTTCGTTTTCGTAGTTTTACATTGTCTTTTGCTTCTCAGTTCATTCCCAAAAATTATCAGGAGGCACTGTCCTTATCTCAGTAGAAGGCTACTATGGATGAGCAGATAGTTGTACTCACTAATCGTGGTACGTGAGAACTGGTAACTTGCAATGCTGGGGCTACAGTAGTCACCTGTAAATGGGTCTACTCCATCAAATACAAAGTAAATGGCAACATCGATAGATATAAGGCAAGACTGGTGACCCGAGGCTTCACTTAGGCATATAGGATAGATTATGATGAGACTTTCTCACCAATTGTTCATCTTAATTCTATCAGAGTACTTCTTTCACTAGCCATAAATCACTCATGGGAGGTATGTCAACTTGATATCAAGAATACTTTCTTATATGGGGATTTGGCTGAGTTTGTCTTGATGGAGCAATCTCCAAGTTATGTTGCTCAGGAAGAGGATCATGTGTGTAGACTCAAGAAGGCAATCTATGGCCTAAAATAAAGTCTTAGAGCTTGGTTTAAGAAGTTTAATAGGTTGTTCTTGCTGGTAGATTTCAGAGGTATGCAGTGGATCATTCAGTTTTCTTCAGGAAGACAACTGATGGATGTGTTATTCTGACTACGTATATAGAGGACATACTTGTAACAGGCAGTGATATACAGGACATTGTAGAGATTAAAAAGCATTTGCATACTCATTTTGTGACAAAGAATATAGGAAAGTTTCGATACTTTCTTGGGATTGAATTTGCTTATGCACATGATAAGATGACATTGTCACAGAGAAAGTATGTTCTGGATCTCTTATAGGAAACTGGACTTCTAAGATGTAAACCTTAGAGCACTTCGATTGAACAAACACTTGCTTTTTGGGACAACAATTCTGAGTTACTAAAGGAGCCTGGTAAGTACAGAAGGCTGACCAGGAAGCTTATCTACTTAACTGTGACTCGACCTGATATCTCATATGCAGTTAGTCTTTTGAGCTAGTTCATGCATGAGTCTAGAAAAGTACACTGGCTGAGAGCCCTTCGTGTCCTGTCGTATGTGAAGGGTGCACCAAGGAAAGACTTAGTCTATAGGAAAACTGGTCACACTAAGATTGTAGCTTACTCAGACTCAGGATATGTAGGAGACCGAGGAGACAGGAAATCCACATTTGATTTCCGTACATATGTAGGGGATAATTTTGTCACTTGGCACAGCAAGAAATAAAATGTTGTGTCAAAATCCAGTGCAGAAACTGAGTACAGATCCATAGTCCAAACAGTTTGTGAGATGATGTAGGTAAAGTCATTATTGGAGCAGATTGGAACTGAGGTCGAGGTTCCTATGATCATGCGACGCGACAATCAAGCAACCATCTTCATTGCAAACAATTCCACATTCTATAAGAGAACAAAGCATGTTGAATTTGATTGTCATTTTATGAGAGACATGGTTATGAGGGAGATTATCTCTACTCCTTATACTCAGTCTTCTGAGCAACTAGCAGATATATTCACAAAAGACATGAATGTTGGGATGTTTGAGTCATTGTGTAAAAAACTGGGCATGGTTGATATGTATGCTCCAACTTAAGGGGGAGTGTGAGAGTTAGTTAGTTAATTGGTTTTAGAGTAGTTGAGTTAGTAGATATCCCTTTATCCTAATAGGGTATTTGCTATCCCTGGATATATGTATAACTATTCATTAGCAATAATATAGATCATTTTTATCCCTAAAATAACAATACCTATAACCTGACACTAACTGAACTCTAGCAGACCCCAAACATCACAATGAACCAACTCAAAAGCAGTCGAACTTGATACAAGACGCAAATTTTTAAATGAAGCATGGTGGTGTTTACCCAACTAATACGACTCACACTCAAAACACGAGACAGAACACTATGGTAAAGCCTACTGAAGCTTTTAATGAGACGGATGACTTAACCGATAGTGCCATAATGATGACAGCTCAGACATAGATGCCACATAAGCTAGTCTTTGATGTATATCGTCACGAATCAACAGGTACACACCATTCCTTGCTCACGGTCCAAACCAATCATCCTCTCCGTCTGCAAATTCTGAAAGGTACAATGAAAGGGAAAGAAAGTGACATGACATCATAATTGTTAAGTAATGGTACTAATGGACAACAAATTTACAGGAAAATAAGAAACAAGAGAACATTTTCAAGAGGTAATTGTGAAAAAGCCTGCACAATCCCTTCACATGAGATAGGATAAGTTCGACCATCAATAATTATCACAGACTGAATATCAGATAACTAAGATAATCGAATAAAAAAATTTCATATACTTAACATATGTGAATAAGCATTGGAATCAATAATCCAGGAAGAATCTTTAGACGCAAGAAGGACACTAGTACATGAAGGGATAGCTTGGATAGTCATAGTGACAAAGTCAGTGACTTTTAATTGTTGGAACCTCTCATAGTCAGCCTGTGATACTGTGAAGGTCTACTCCTCACTGGTAGATGCAGTAGTGTGTGGCTCTGTGGTGACATTTACTGTTTGAGGCCAACCAACAATATCCCAGTATTTTTTCACTCTGTGCTCCAATCATCCACAGTGTGAACAACGTGGACGTCTGCCTGTATCTCCTTATCCATGACCTCCTCATCGAGAACCACCACGACCACGTGTAATTGCTATTGTTGATTGCTCTAACACTGTAAGGGAAGCAGCTGTGGAAACCCAGAGGACCTTCACAAAGGTAATCTATAAATCAAAGACACTGTCAGCACGTAAAACTTGACCTCTTATCTAAGAACTGAGATCTAGATTCAAGCTAGATCGATTTACTGTAATGGCAAGCTCCTCATGATACTGACACAACCTCGTAAAGTCAATAATCAACGATTGATACACATTAAACTCATCAAATAGGGCACGAAGGATAGTAAAACGCTCCTGAACAGACCGATCTCCCTAACGTAGAGTAAATAACTGCTTATATATCTCACACACACAAGAGATATTCTTTTCATGGCCATACATGAGGCATAAAGTGTCCCATATCTTCTATATTAGACGTAACAACATGACTCCTCGTACAACTGAAAGATCCATACTATTTATTATCTATGTAATAATAACTGCACCATCTGAGAGTCAATCCTCATATATGTCAAACTTGACATATGGAGGTAGATACGTGAGATGTTTTAACTTTCGATGTGCAAGAACAAAGATTTCGAAACTTTAGGACCATAGAAGATAGTTTGGGCTAAAAAGTTTCTCAAATATTCCACTCAAATGCTTAACCAATGATTCACGAGAGTCCATATTGAATTGAAACTAAAGAATAATACCAATATATAATCTTTAAAAAAAAACCAATTATGTGAACCAAACTGCTCACCAATACATGTGAATGTGATGTATCCACACACAACAGAGACTAAAAGCGATGGGAGGCCTAGAACATGACCTGAACCAACAAACCACGGCATAGAAGGGGCTGGATTGCCCCTACAAAAGGACTTGAATGGACATAAGCCTTCACCGGTGGCCTGACATGCGCCAGTGAGGCTCTGCCTAGCCGCTGGAAGAGCCTGGAGCAGCCATCAACTACCCTGGAGGGGCCTGATGCTACCGGTGGCTCCTAATCCTAGGGCAGGAGGCCCTGTTGGTGCTATAGGTGACTACTAGAGTCCCCGACAGCATGAACCAATGGATTGGCAACACCAGAGATGGCTGATGGCGCCGGAAATGGACTGACAATGCCGAAGATAGGTGTAGGGATGGCCTGCGGGAAGAGAGGGACCTACTGGGGGCTCCGGAGACGTGAGAGGGGGGAGGAGGGCTGATCGGCAGCAAGGATGGCGTCGGAAAGGGCTGTTAGTGGCGGGAAAGGGTGGCCGACGGTTGAACAGGGATTTTTTAGGGTTTACGTCTGCTTAGGTACCATATTGAGACAGAATAGTGAGAAAAAGAGATAATACTATTACTAATGTATAGTTACATATATATAGGGAGATTAAATACCCTAAACCTAAATAGATATCCAGTAATCCGTATACCCACAAACACATAATCACACATGTATTTATAACTCCAACACATGCAATTGTTGGTAAATTCTGTTGGAGAAGAAGGAAGTTGTCTTTGAAGAAAAAGATGCAAATTATCGAAAGAACTCAAAGCTTTATCAGAGAGTGGGGCTATTTGGAGGCCTAGTGGTGCCTGCCTCTCATTTCTGTTTTTGGTTCTTGGGGTCAGTGTAGTTTGCAGGCATCTTGCCCTAATCTTGTTATGCTCCTTGACCTCTGGTCTTGTATTATCACCAATAAGATGATTGGTGGCATCTCTTCTTCAGCTAAAAATAAAATAATAAGTTGAAACAATAATAATTGTAAGATATTAAGATGCATAAGTTAGTGTATGGTAAAGGTGATTGACCTCGAGAAGTAATCTAATTACTATTAAATAGAAGTGTTTCCACATAGCTTCTTGGTAAACAAACTCCACAAATTTACCAAATAACTTAAGATAGCTAAAAAGTATAACCAAGTAATAATAGCTGTCGATACAAACCTTAATTACTGGAGATTCTTTAGTCACGGATCCAAAATCATAATTAAACACACCAAGACCAATGATGTCAAGTGCCAGACTAGAAAACTCTGCTTCAAGATCAAGTTCAATTTCTTTTTGCATGTAGTTATCTTTATCAAAATTCTTCTCGAACTTTGATACTGTTCTCTCAGAACATTCAGTAAAAGTTTTGACCATGGTTTCCAGAAACAAAGCATGAAAACCAGGAGTAACAACTGCAATGAACAAGAACCACAAAAACTAATTCAGATAATAATAGCATGAATGGAAATGTAAACTAAAAGGAAAAGAAAGATATCACTCTGATTACGTAGAGTGCCATTTAGTATTGAAATAAGTAGAACAAAGTGAATCACATAATGTTACGCAGCTAGTTCTATAGGTAAATCCTCGTAAAACACAAGACTTGTGACTTTCATAACTAGATTGATAGAAATATCTAAGAAGCCCATAACAGCAAGGGAAAAAATAAGACAAGTTAGCTAGATAAGGAACAAATTGAGAACATCTTGATTATATTTCCCACTACAAATTACCACCTATACAATACAAAATACTAGCAACTTTTTACGATTAAAGTGGGCCAAAGTTGAAATTTTTATGCTCACAAAACAATTATGTCATGTTCTATGAATAGCATTATAAAACAATAAATTTAATGAAACTACGATCATTGTGAGTGTTGATAAAATCATCAAAATGGAAATCTGATGTTTATGAGCATTTTACTAGATAAACTATATGAAAGTACAGGCACCAATACATAGGCTATTGGCTTTGGGTTGGAAGCTTGGATTTTAATATGGTATCAAGAGCAGTCTTGGCATCCAACTCATAATCAATTGGCCATGAGTGAAAAGATTCATGTTCAATAGATTCTTATCATTGTCCAACATGGAATTATTCTTAACATACTTTATATGTGGTCTTTTTTGGGTCCTAGACATTGCCTGTACAAAAAAAAAATTGGTAAATGGTTGGTTGGGCTTGTTTTGAACCTCTAGACTTAATGCGTAAAAAGTATATGCATCTAACTCAAAACAAACTGGCCACTTAGGGAGAAATCCAAGATCTTACAGCCTTTAATGGATTTCCATCATTTTTCAATATGGCACTATTCTTGACAAACTATTGGACACTAATGTCTCGAAAATGTGCAGTAAAAATCCATGTTGGATGCTCTTTCATGCTTCCTTGTCCTTTCCTCGAGGACTGCTAGACACTAGTATACTATCCGATGACTATGAATATTATTCCTATCTCAAGGCTTCTTTTGTGAATCAATAGTATTAAATATTCATAAATCAAAAGGCCAAAGTGGACTACAGGTATGGATTATGATGTGATCAGTAGTAAAGCATAAAATTTACCAAAAACTTTATGAGTACCTTACAAACCAACCATAGAAAAGTAAAAAAATACAAGGACTAAAATGCAATGTATGACAGATACAGGTGTCAACATGTTTTACTTGCTGACCTTTTCTCCGTTGCTTCCAAGTTTCAAGATCTGCAGGTATTAGTCCTTTCCCCATAATTGGTTCTAAGATATCAGCAAGAACTCCCTAGTTACAAAGATGATCACTTGAGTGAAAACCAAATCATATACTGTCAAGTATGCAAGTAATTTGTGACCAGCATTGAATCAATGCTAGTGACTGAAAATATTGGATGGTAGTGAAAATTATTGTTAGAGTAGATGGATTCTTATAAGGATCTGTGTTTATTCTTTTATCCTTTTATCTTTATGATATTTGTTTATTCTTGTGTTCTCCTATATATATATATATGAAACCTTTAGTGCAATACAATCAATCTATCATTCTTTTTCTCTCTACATAGTATCAATAGCACATGCCTAATAAAAAAAACCCTACACCTGGGTGCTGCTGTTCTCGCTGGTTGTGTAGGCCGATAGGTTCCCTACCTCCCTCCGTTTCTCCTCTTCTTCCATGATATGGCACCCTCTTATGCTGTTGAAGGTCCTGTAATGCCTGCGGCTCTTTGTGTGCTACCTTTAATGGATTGATTATTCCTATTACTATTGTTATTGTTACTATAAAGAATAAAACCAAGATAATCACATTAATCAATGACTGAGTACGAATATATAATGACCGAAACATCCATATAGAATAAATGGATATCTACATAACCTGTAACGCCCTTAAAACAAGACGCTACGGAATATAAGCTACTAAACTAGGATTAAATGCACTAATAAAAAAAATAAATTGTAATCTATTCAGAACCTATGTATGCAGATAGTGACTCCTGACTTTAAACATTAGGCTAGACTACACTCCAAACTAAGTACTTGAGAACAAAACAAAACAAAACAAAACACGCGTAAGTAACTTCTAAGTCACCTAATACATACCATCTAAAAATAATGGAAACAAAATTTAGAAAATCTACAATCTAGACTATTAAAATCATTAAGGCTATTCCTAAAAATTTCTCTATAAAATTCTAATCTGGGTTCCCATTGGAAACAAAACTCTAAATAAATCTCTTATTAAAATTCTGGAAATCTTCTTCTGAAAAAACTCAGTAACTCATGCTCTCATAAAATCTTTCTTTCTGTTCTTAAATCATGCATTCATATAATGCATTCCTAGAAAACATCTCTAAGATTAGATTCCAGCCTAAAACAAAATCTCAAATCTTACTAAAACACAACTCTTGATTGGACTAGTCCTAAAATCCTAATCTCATTTCAGTTAGAATATGGTTAAAACACAAAAGCCAAAACACAACATGATTCTAGCTGAAATCAAATTCTAAATCTCAAATCTAAAAATCTCTTTTCTTTTTTAGTGGTGTTTGATCAAAGGTGACCTGATCAAAATAGATGAAAATGCACCAACCCCAACCTTCTACGCTGTCACAATAAAAGTCTCCATACGAGCATGCCACCGTCCCGACCAACAGGCCTTACTAATCTTTTCTCTTTTATTTTTCTCATTTACACGGAAATGTGCTCTCCCAACGTCCCTTTCTTTCTAGCTGTTTGAGCTCACAAATCATCAAATCCATTCAACACCTTTTTCTTGACACCTAGTTTCTCTAATCAGGACCACAACTCTAAAAATCTTATTCTAAAAACATGCATTTTTTTCTTTTTGTAAAACTCTTTTCTATTACAGAAATCTTTCTGCAAAACCATTCTTTTCTTCTAAAGCATCCTTATAAAACTCTTTCCAAAGAATATACCAAAACACATTAATTAGGTATAGAAATCCATTCATGTTCATCTTTATTAAATCCTTTTTTATCTGGCTCTGAGGTGTGAATTGACAAACCAAACCAAAATGGTAGACCGAACCAAAACGATAGACCGAAATAGGCCCAAATGTCTAGATCGGTTGACCGAATTTCGGAGCGGTCATCTAAAAATTCCCTAGTTCAGAAAATCAGAGCATTTTGGTCGTCCGAAATCCATTGAAATGGTCAACCGAACATATTTGACCAAAATAAGGCTCAGAGCTAAATACAGATAGAAAAATAGTATACCGATTTTATTCAGTATATCTGATTTCCTATTTTTTGAAAACTTTCCTCAGACCCTACTCATTCGTTCCTCAGAATTGGAGCCTCCAACGGATTCCTTTCCGATAAACCACAATTCCTACATAAAACATAATCTAGCATGTAAAATCTACTTCCATTTGAAACATTCATCAAAAACTATGACATGTATCTCAAGATATAAAATCAAAAGCACACATGATGCATCTTAAACCACAATAGCAATAATCATGGAAAACTCACTAAAATTCTCAATAAATCATGAAAAATTCTTAAATCTTCGTATGACCACAATATTATGCTAATCTACTCATATTCATGCTTCTTAACTAAGATTATAACATGAATCAAGCATTCGAAGCTAGAATTGAAAGAAGAAGTAGAGATTAGGACACGTACACTACTGGTGAACTCCAGTGATCCTTCTTCCCCAGATGATCTTCCTCTCACCCATCGATGTCTCTTCGGCCTCTCTGGTCTCCAACAGTCCTTTTTTCCACCGACGACACCCATTCTTCCTTCTCTAGCTCTTTTTTCCTCTTTGGTTCTCCGATTTTTCTTCTCCATTCTCTCTTTCCTGTCTAGTGCCTCCACCGTCTCCCTCTTTAAACCCCTACTTCCTTTGTCATCACCTGTCGACGACAGTCGTCGAAGATCTCAACAAAATCCGAGATGCAGCATGACTCAAAGCTACAGGGAATTGTGGAAAGTTGACCTCAACCCCACTCGGGCCCTACATGCACACATGTGGCACACACACACACAAGTTCAAACACCGCACAATAGGAGAAAATTACCAGAAATACCAATTAAATCAAGGAAAGACCAGCACAAAAACATATTAAACTAATTATCCAGATTACAATAACTTAATTACATCTATTCTGGATAATCTAGGTACAAATATTACATAACTAATTATTGATAACCCATCTAATGATAACACTCCCCTTAAGTTGAAGCATATAAATCTACTATACCCAGCTTGTTACAAAAATACTTGAACTAACCTACAGCTACAGCTTTGGTAAACACATCTGTAAACTGAGTAAACGAGGTAGTACAGGGAGTAGTGATCAGTCTATCCATAACAGTGTTTCGTACAAAGTGACAATCTATGTCGATGTGTTTTGTTTTTTCATGAAATACGAGATTATTAGCAATGTAAATGGCTACCTGATTATCACAGAACATAGACATAACTACCTTGGGAGGAATCCCAATCTCAGTTAAGACGGATCTAATCCACATCATTTCACATGTTGTTTGTACTATGGCTCTATATTCTACTTTTGCACTTAAGCGAGAGACAACATTCTGTTTTTTACTCCTCCAGGTAACTAGATTACCTTCCACAAACATACAGTATCCAAAAGTTGATTTCCTATTCCCTCGGTTACCTACATATCTAAAGTCAGAATAACCACTGTTAGAATAAGTAGGGATATATTTTGTAGTTAAACGGGTTATTGGATATCCACATATCCATGGGGTGTCTAATACCTATATATGTGTATTTCTCACTAATCAATAGAGATCTTTTTGGGTTTTCTCTCATAACATGGTATTAGAGCAGAGAGAAACCACAAAAAAAAACCTAACCGCCTGCCACCGCCGTACTCGCCGCCGGCAGCCTGACCTGCGCCGGACATGCCCTTCTGCCCTCTGCTGCCTCCAGACCTCCCGCCTGCGTGCCCCAAGGCCTCCTCCACCGCTGGCAGGCCCGTACGTGGCCAGCAGTCCACTGCCGATCGTCCAGTCAACCGTTCTGCCGCCGTCGCCGGCCATACGGCGTCACCGACGCATGCTGTGTCACCAGTGATGCCTGGTTGTCTCTCCCGTCCACTTGTTAAGGCAATCCAGCCCTTCCTGGCAATATTTTAGGCCCTTCTCCAGTCTCCAGTTGGTGTTGTGGGTGGATACGTCACATCAACACACCGTAGTGAGCAATTAGTCTATTTTTTTCGTCGTTTTTGGACCATCTATTTGTGATTTGTAATTGAAAATCAGTGAGGATGTCATCCCGTGATTCGTTTGTTAAAAACATGAGTGGTACCTTTGAGAAACTCTCTGGCCCTAACTATCATCTGTGATCCCAGAGTTTTGAGACATTTGTTTTGACACACAGAAAATTGAAGCACCTTACAGATCCTCCTCCAGATATCAAATCTGACATTTATGAAGATTAGTTGGCCGATAATGCGGCGGTTATTACTTGGATGGCTAATTGTATGGAGTCTTCTGTTGCGCGTGGTGTCATATCATTACGGCCAGCAAAGAAGATTTGGGATACTCTTCGACTCACTTATGAGCATGAAAAGAATATTTCCAGAGTTTGTGAGATTTATAAGCAACTTTTCACTCTACGGCAGGGAGACAGATCTGTTAGGATCTCTTCATTGTTCTTCGAGCCTTACTAGAGGAGTTGGATATTCATCAGTCTCTAACGGTTGATATCACCCGCATGCGTCAGTACCGTGAAGAACTAGCAGTTGCTGTGTTTCTCTCTACCCTGAATCCAGATCTCGGTTCACAGATTCGAGGACAGGTATTGGTTGCTGATGTACTACCAGATCTTCATACCACGTTCAGCAAGGCTATGCGAGTGTCTACTGCCACTTCTCATACAACGTCAGAGCCTTCTACCATGGCGGTCACCCGTGGACGTGGACGTGGACGTGGTGGTGCACGAGGAGGACGTGGTCGTGGCTATACCGGAGGACGGCCACGATGTACACACTGTGGACGGTTGGGTCACCGAGTTGAGCGATGTTGGGATATTATTGGTCGTCCTCAAACGACTAATATGACTACAGAGGCCCTCATATCTGTTGCTACTACTAAGCCACTGACATTCACTGTATCACAGACTGATTACAAGCGGCTTCAGCAGCTAAAGGTCACTGACTCTACTGCCACAGCCACACATGCCAGCACTTCAGGTACTAGTGTCCTATTTGCCTCGAGAGACTCCTCCTGGATCATTGATTCTGGTGCCTCCTCCCACATGTCAGGTACTCGTAGTTTGTTTACACAATTATCTCAGTTATCTGATACTCGGACTGTCGCGATTGCTGATGGCCGAACTTGCATAGTCTCTGGTGAAGGGGTGGTCCACGCCTCTTCACAGTTACCTAGAGAGTGTCCTTTTTGTCTCTGATTTCCCTGTAAATTTATTATCCATTAGTGCTATTACAAAAAAATTCAAATGTAGTGTGACTTTTTTCCCTTTTCACTATACCTTTCAGGATTTACAGACGGAGAGGAGGATTGGTTTGGACCGTGATCAAGGAAATGGAGTGCACCTGCTAGTTCGTGATAAGATTCCTTAAGGCTTGGCTTCTACAACATCTACTGTTGAGTCTTCTTCCTTGTGGCACAATAGACTGGGACATCCGTCTCATCAGAAACTCCAACAGGCCTTACTGTGGCAGTCCGTGTCTCGTTTTGATTATGCATCGTGTCAGTTAGGTAAGCACCATCGTGCTTCGTTTAAACAATTGCGTCTTGCGTCTAGTAGCACAGCATTTGAGTTGGTTCATTGTGATGTATAGGGTCCATCTAGAGTCCAGTCTGTGTCAGGTCATAGGTACTATATTGTTTTTGTTGATGATTTTTCTCGAGTGTCCTGGGTATATTTGTTGAAAGATCGAAATCATATTCATGATGTACTTAGAAATTTTTTTAATGAAATAAAGACTCATTTTGATGTGACTCCCAAGTTTTTGAGAACTGACAATGTACTTGAGTTCATGTATTCTAACATCACTTCTATATGTGCCTCACTAGGTATCATCCATCAGACATCCTATCCTCATACCTCACACAAAATGGGATTGCAGAACATAAACATAGACACATTCTAGATGTCACTCGTACACTTATGGTGCATATGCAGGTTCCAAAACATCTTTGGACTGATGCTGTGCTTACAACTACCTACCTTATCAACAGGATGCCTGCTACCCTACTTAGTGGGAAGGTTCCACTTCGTCGTTCACAACCAGACTCCACCGTATTTAGTCTGACACCGAGGGTGTTTGGTTGTGTGGCCTTTGTTCACGACTTTTCCCCTGAATTAGACAAATTGTCTCCACGTACAATCAAGTGTGTTTTTATCGGTTATTCGCGAACTCAAAGGGGTTATCGGTGTTTTCATCCTCTCACTCGTCGATATTATGTTTCTGCAGAAGTTACTTTCTTCGAATCTGAACCATATTCCAGTGTTCCTCCACCGCCCAGTGTGTCTGTCCCTGTTCCCTCAGTTGTCGAGTTGCAACATGCTGATCCTCAGTCTACACCGGCCGTTCCACCACCAACGTCTTCATCCTTATAGGTATATCTTCGACGGCAGCATCCTCCAGGACCTCCTCACAACGGACCACCCTCCTCTGCAAATGTAAATCCGCCCACTAGTTCCTCAGACATGCCTATAGCCCTTCGAAAAGGTACTCGTTCATGTACAGTTCATCCTATTTCTCATTTTGTATCTTATGATGCTTTACACCCTCGTTTCTGTAATTTTGCCTTATCCCTCTATTCTCAGACCATTCCCAGGAATTACGAGGAGGTACTTTCTCTTCCACATTGGAAGGTTGCTATGGATGAGGAGATTGCAGCACTTACTAGTCGTGGCACATGGGAGTTAGTGGCCCGCACTGTTGAGGCTACAGTGGTCACTTACAAGTGGATGTATACTATCAAATACAAAGCAGATGGCAGCATTGACAGATACAAGGCTAGACTAGTTGCTCGGGGTTTTACTCAGACATATAGCATCGATTACAAGGAAACATTTTCACCGATTGCTCGTCTCAATTCTATTCGGGTGCTGTTGTCTCTTGCATTGAATAATTCCTGGGATATGTGCCAACTTGATGTCAAGAATGCCTTCCTCTATGACGATCTGACTGAGACAGTCTTGATGGAGCAGCCTCCGGGGTACGTTGCTCAGGGGAAGGATTGTATATGCAGCTTACGGAAGGCTATCTATGGGCTAAAGCAAAGTCCCAGGACGTGGTTTGAGAAGTTTAACCAGGTGGTACTTGATGGTGGCTTTCAGAGGTGTGCAGTAGACCACTCAGTGTTTTATAGGCACACAGGTCGTAGATGTGTCATACTAACTGTATATGTGGATGACATTCTAGTGACTGGGAGTGATACAGAAGGAATTACAGAGGTAAAGGCTCATCTTCACAAGCACTTTGTGACCAAAGACATGGGAAAGCCTCGCTATTTTCTGAGGATCGAGTTTGCATATGGACATGGTAGGATGACTCTATCACAGAGGAAGTATGTATTAGATCTCTTAGAGGAGACAGGCTTTCAGGGATACAAACCAGAAAGCACCCCTATCGAGCAGTCACCATCTTTTTGGGATAGCAGCTCAGAGCTACTGGAGGGTCCTGGTCAATACCGTAGGCTGATTGGCAAACTCATTTACTTGACGGTGACGCGACCTGATATTTCTTATGCAGTCAGTCTTTTGAGCCAGTTTATGCATGAGCCTAGGAGGGTATACACGGGACAGGTGCTCTTCGGGTCTTATCTTATGTGAAAGGGGCGCCAGGAAAGGGTCTGGTATACAGGAAAAATAATCACATCAGAGTTGAGGCCTACTCATATTCAAGATATGCAGGTGATAAAGGTGATAAAAAATCTACATCCGATTTTTGTACGTATGTGGGAGGCAATTTGGTCACCTGGCGGAGCAAGAAACAAAATGTGGTGTCCAGGTCTAGTGCAAAGGTGGAGTACAGATCTATGGCTCAGACTGCGTCTGAGATGATGTGGGTGAAGTCACTGCTTGAGCAGCTTGGATGTGATGTTGAAGTACCTATGTCTATGATGTGTGATAATCAAGCTGCGATCTTTATCGCAAACAATCCCACCTTTCATGAAAGAACAAAGCACATCGAGGTTGACTACCACTTTGTGAGAGATCTAGTTATGAATGGAGTTATATCAACTAGTAGAGCAACTAGCAGATATATTCACCAAAGGTCTTGCAGTGGGTGTGTTTGAGTCTCTATGTGACAAGCTGGGCATGGTTGATATGTATGCTCCAGCTTGAGGGGTAGTGTTAGAATAAGTGGAGATATATTTTGTAGTTAAACGGGTTATTGGATATCCATATATCCATGGGGTGTCTCATACCTATATATATGTATTCCTCACTAATCAATAGAGATCTTTTTGGGTTTTCTCTCATAACAACCACAAAACATTTAGATGACCATGGCAACTATATCAAAGACCTTAACCACGAATATTCTTCAAATAAGATAATATTTGCAAAACATACCTTTCAATGTACCTCCCTTAGTTGGTGCATGAACTGACTAACCAGACCAACTGCAAAGGTGATATTTGGACGTGTCACTATAAGGTATATCAGTTTTCTAACAAGACACCTTGTAACACCCGTAAAATTCATTTTGTAATTATTTACATTTTAATGAATTTATTCTTGAACAGGTATTACTGTTCCGAGGCCCGTTTATGTAGTTTTGTGCTTTTACGCTTAGACCTTGTGGATCAGCTTCTGTTACGTATCCCTGTGCATAGTTGATATTGTGCATTGTGACACGGTACTTGTGGATCCTAGTGTGAGTCCGTGTGGAGCCCACGTCCATGGACCGATTAGTGGGAACAAGTGATGGTGTGGGTTTGGTATGCTTGTGCGCAACGTGGTTAGGCAAGACGTGCAGTTGTGCATGTGTTCAGTTACCACATTGCATGGCTTTATAAACTCATGCACGCCGATGCACGATTGGCGCACCTTGCCTCTCCTCCTTCACTGTGCGTTCTCCCTCCGTCCCGAGCACGCCATCTCTCACCCTCTCCCTCCCCGTCCACTCATTCTTTCTTCCTTCACTCACCCTTCCATCCTGTTTCTCTCACTCTCCCTCCCCTATTTCTCTCCTCCCTACATCTTCCTCTCTGTTTGGTGTACTCAAGGGACGATGGAGGCGTGCGGCGGCTCATGGCAGCGTGTAGAGCTCCGATGGTGTGCTCTTGTGATCGAGTGAGCCCCGTTGAGGATTAGATTGCCGAAGTTCGCCAGAGGATCACCAAAGGTATGCACCTCCAACTAATGAATAGAGAGCATGAAATTGGTAGAAATTGATAGGATTACACGAAATCTAGGTAAATTTACATTTCTAGAATTTATTATGATTTTATGAGTATTTATTGAGATATTTATGTGTGTTAACGGCGGTAATTGAGTTTAGATGATTTTGATCCTCCTGCCTTTGCAAAATTATATTTTGATACATGGTGAATGGATTTTGATTTTGTTTGTTGAGATTTAGAGTAGACTCGAAGGTCTACATCTTATGTTTTATGTGAGATTTTTGGTATCTATTTTGGAGGTTCGATCGAAGGTCCCACTTTGGACGATTTTGAAATGTGTAGATTGGGTCGTTTTTTGTTTTTCGTAGAAATCGACATACCGAATAATTTTGGTATGTTATTTTTCTGTCAGTTTTGGTCCTCTGCTCAAAATTTGATCGTCTGATGTTGGACAGTCGACCGAATCAGTGAATTTTAGTCGATCGGACCATTTTCGGTATGCCGAATCAAGGCCCAAATGCTTTTATAAAACTGTGATTTTCCAAGGATTTTCCGTATTTTCCTTTTAAGATGGAATTGTGGGCCGTTAGTGGTGGTCCCTTTGAGACACCTGATGTGCAGTTTTGCCGAGGTTTTGGAAGAATTTTCAAAGATACAAAAAAATGATTTTGAAAATGATTTTAAGGAGATGGATGGTCCGTTTTGAAAAATGGTTTCCTGATTTTTTGTATGCAGACCGAGACATTGTGGGACTATGTCATCTGGACCAGGGAATGTGACGACATTCTCGAGTAGTCGAGTAGGTCTCCCTAGTCGAGGTTAAGGGTCGAAATACCTGAAACTGAGGGATGTCGGATCCTAAAGGTATGAGACTCCCTGACTATCGTCTTAAGGCTAGGGTTGTGGTCTGCGGGTTGACGTGTCTTGTGACATGACGAGAAGGTATGATACTCCTGTTGTCGCTGTGAGCACTGAGACTCAGGTGTCGTCGAGTGTGGAGGTATGACACTCCCTCCTAAGTGCTATGTGTAGAGGATGCCATGAGGAGGCGTACCCTGTGGTGGTCAGTGTAGGTGGAATACGTGCCCCATAACTGGTAGCATCCTGAGAGACAGGACTGCCTTTCCAGAGAGGGATTTGCTTTGTAAGGGTTCTCCAGGTGGGAGAATCGCGGGACGGTGATCGCACCTATACAGGATGGCTTTAATGTGGCAGTGCAGGATGCCGACTGCTTGTGGTCAGAGTTTGGTTGTCTAACGTCGGACTTCTTGTCTCACTGTGTGTCGTTTTGGTCATTGAGAGCCTTTACTTGTGGTTTCGGACTGGTAGAGTCCCGATTGTGGTTTTGACCAGTATAGGTATAGTTTGAGGTTTTAAGGAAATAGTTTGTGAAATGAATTTAAAAGAACATTAATTGTGATTTCGTTTTTCCACCTTTTTTTTAGGTACGTGCTGGGTAACTTCCATCACTCATGCGTTTTCCTCATGTTTTTGGGTTACAGGTGCCGACATGCAGAAGGTTTAACATAATGTATATAGTCTGAAGTCTCATAACCGCCTACACAGGATCCTGATAGTTTGGTATTTTTCTATTTAATTTTAATTTTCCTGTAATTTAATTTGTTTAAATTGTTACGGGAAAATTTAGGACATTACACGCCTGTATCATCCTGTATTCTCAAGAATCTCAAAAGATGTATCTCATAAGTCTAAACCAGAATCAACAAGGAACTAGATGATTTACAGCCAAGTATGTCTGCCTCATTTAGCAAATTAAGTATAGACTTCCTCTGAGACAAAAACATTTCATCCTTAGTATGAACAATTTCAATCCCCAAGAAATATCTAGGTTTGCCTAAATCCTTTATCACGAAGTGTTTCTTGAGAAATGCTCTACTCTCCTTAACACTTGCTCTGTCGCTAACAGTAATCAGAATGTCGTCCACATAAAAGCCAAGATAATACAACCAGTGAACCTCTGCTTAACAAACACCGAGCGATCCAAGTAGCACCTTTGAAAGTTAAATTACATTACAACCTTGCTGAATTTATTGAAACATGCACGTAAACTTTGCTTAAGGCCATAAATTACTTTTTTTAACCTACACACATGTGTCTCCTCCTGAGCAATATATCCAAGTGGTTGCTCCATAAAAGCCTTCTCAAGCCAGTCACCATAAAGGAAGGTATTTTTTACATCCAACTGATACATAGACCACTACTGATTGACGATAACCAAAAAAAAGATACGAATAAAGTTTAACCGGACAACTGGAGAAAATGTTTCGAAATAGTCAACCCCATATGTCTATATGAAACCTCGTGCAACAAGACAAACCTTATACCTATCAATAGTGCCATTGGTATTATACTTAACAGTGAATACCCACCGACAACTAATAATCTCGACATCTGCAAGTGGAGTAATAAGATCCCAGGACCCACGAGACTGTAAAGCAGACATCTCCACATCCATAGCCATCTTCCATTCAAGTATTTTTAACGCCTTTTGATAAGTACTACGTATAGAAACAGATGACAAAGACAAGGCAAATGTCTGATACATAAGGTATAAATGATCATAAGTAACGAAGTGAAAAAAAAGATGTGTAGTACTACGAATACCTTTTCGAAGAATAATAGGAAAGTCAAGCTCAGAAGACGTAGCAAGAATGGGTGCAAGAGAAGCTACACTTGCATCAGTTGGAGTGGACTGATCGATTCCTTGAGTTGATGGTTGTGCCTACTAGCGTGGTCGTTGGGAATACACCTGAAGAGGAGCAGTAAGAGGTGCTTGTTCAGACAACGAGACAGACTCTGATAGAGGAACACTCAGCGGAAGAGGAAGTAAATGAGAACCTATAAAGGAAGAAAAAGGAATATCCTCAAAGAAAGTGACATCAGCAGACACAAGATATTTCCAACTCACTGGATCATAACAGCGAATCTCTTTTTGTGTAAGAGTGCCCAACAAACATGCAGTGAGTAGACTTTGGAGAAAGTTTGTCCAGATTTTAACGAGTATCCTGGACAAAACACACACACCTAAAAACCTTAGGTGAAAGAGAAAAAAAGGGTTTCTAACAAAACAAAAGGCAATGGAGCATGCATCCATAAACAAAGGAAGGCATGCGATTAATCAAATAACACATAGTAAGAATTACATCCGCCCATAACTATGAAGGAACTGTCATCTGAGCCATCCAACAGATGACGATGTTTGCATTTGACTACACTGTTCTATTGAGATGTTCTAGGACAAAAAGTCTGATGAATGATTCCTTGAGCTTCACACATAATAGACACGTCTCCTTGAACATATTCAACAACATCTGAAAAACATGCAATGGTTTAGAAAATTGAGTTTTTATTTCATTAAAAAATATTTTAATAACATCAACTACTTAAAGAAATCATCAACAAAGACAATGAAGTATCTAAAACCCTGGACCGATGCAACATAATACGGACCCCAAACATCAGAATGAACTAACTCCATAAGAACACAACTCTGTTTCTCTTGACGAGGAAGATATGAAGATCGTCGATGTTTCCCAAATTGACAAGACTCACACTAAAAGTTATTGACTGAAACAGACGCTAGTAACAGACTCTTTAATTTTTCTAATGATAGATGTTTTAAATGACAATACCACAAAAAAGAAGATCCAACAGTATATGTAGTATATACAGGCGTAGGAAGCGACTTATGACCACTGAGGCAGTACAATCCATCATGCTCAAGCCCCGAACCAATCTGTTTCCCAGTCCGTAGGTCTTGTATAAGAAGAGAATTAGGAATGAATGTCACTGCACAATTATAGGTTTTAGTAAGTTGACTAATAGAAAGTTAATTAACAGAAAAATTGGGTGCATAAAGAACACCACTAAGAGTAAAGTTATTGAGTAGAGATACATTCCCTTGTTCATGGACAGGTGAACGAGTCCCATTGGCTACGATAACAAAAGTAGACATAAAGGAAAAGACAATGCGAGTACCAGATGTATACTTTGAAGCATCTGAATCAACTACCCAGTCCATATAAAAAGTCGTGAACAAGGCTGACATACCTAATGAAGTAATGCATGTAGCAATAACCATCTGAACAATCAGAGTAGACTGTGACTTAAGAAAGCGAGCGTACTCGGCCTTAAAAATTGTCACAATATTATCAAAGTTGGAGGGAGGCATAGAGTTGTTCTTCCATAACATTATTTGTCCAGTCTGGTTTGTCGAACTTCGTTAGACAACAATCTGAAGAGTGATTCGTGCGACTACAATGATCATACTTCAGAATACCACGTCGGTTCCCACGTCCTCCCCCTAAATCATGACCACATCCACAACCTTAACCACGACTGGAGTCACCACCGCGATCGGAGACTGTCAAGGAAGATTGATCACTGTGTACTGTAGAAGTCCCAGCAGAAACGCGCAACACGTAGGAGAACAGATGTCAATAAAGGAACAAAATCACCACCAAGAACGTGACCACGCACCTGAGAAGTGAGCTTTAGGTGAAATACCGATAAAAACTTTGCAACAACCAACTCTTCCCTATACTCCTTCATGACCTAGACATCAGGCAACAGAAGCTAAAGAATTTCCAATTCGTCCAGAAGAACACGAATAGAAGTGTATAACTCCTGAACGATCTAATTATCTTGCTGTAGGGAAAAAAACTGATCATAGATATCACAACCTGAGCAATATTCTTTTCCTCAACATAAGTGACCTTCAAAGTATCTCAGATTGCCTTGACAGTTGGAAGTATGACATCACCACAAGATATCTAAGGCTCCATACTATTCAATAACCAAGTAATAATGTCATAATTGGAGGCCAGCCAGTCATCACACTCGGGTGATTTAACATCGAGCAGATCTTGCGTAATATATTTGATCTTTTTATGGACGCCCAAAAAGACATGAATAAACTTCGCCCATATAAGATAATTAGTACTATCAAACTTGATTGACGTATCACTAGGGGTACGAAGCATAACATCACTAGAGGCAAGGGCAAGGAGGAGGCCAAGAGTGCACTAATACACAAAAAGAGATAAAAAAACAAACAGCTACCGGACAGCAAGTAATGCAAAGTTCATTGAACAATCAAAAACATAGGCTAGAAAAGTTGCAGAGAGAAGAAACAGCCTAGCAAACCATATCACACCGGTGACAAGTGTTGTTCACATCACAGGGGGGGTGTAGGATGCTCGTCGATCAACGAGAAGTGTATGGCAACACGTAGGAAGGGCCGACAAGGGTGCTAGATGGCCAGGCAATGATTGTCGATGGCTGAAAAGGCCAAAAGAGGCATGCGAAGGGCCTGAAGGTGCTGAAGGAAGGCTGTGGATGGTCTGAAGGCGCCGAAGGGGGGCTGTGGGAGGATTGGAATGGCCGGCAATGGCTTACAGGTGGGCTGGAGTGGTCGGCGCTGCCCTACGTGTAGCTTAGGAGTGCAGGAAAGGGCCTATAGAGGAGAAGGAAGGGCCGAAAAGGACTATGGAGGAGAAGGAAAGGCCGAAGAGGGCTTGTGGATGAGATGCAGTGGCCGATTGGCCTGTAGATGGCCGACAATCATCGAGAAAAAGGGTGGCGACATCGATGACTAGACCTGTTCAGGTTTGCTCCCTTTACTTTTCTTTTCTTTTCTTTTTTGTGGATAAAGAAAACCTAAAACCTAATGTTCGGACACCATGCAAAGAATAAAACAAAGATAAGCACAGTGATCAATGACTGAGTACATATATATAATGGTTAAAACACCCATATAGAATAAATAGATATCCACATAACTACTTATTGATAACCCATTTAATAACTCTAATAGTTACTACAATCTGCTTTCATGCCTTTGTGTTTGCCTATGTATGCTGTAACTTTTACTGTAGCTACTATTGTTACTACTTCTACTGCAATCATTGTTACCACCTTGCTACATACAATCATTGTTATTGCTATAGTCCTTGTATTATTTATCCACCCATAGTCATTGTTACTATTGTTTACATACAATAATAGCTACAACTACCTATTTGCTTACAACCACCACTACTATTACTACTACTATGGTTGTTGTGATTATTGATTCTCCACCTACAACAACTGCTACCTTTGCTGTAATTCATGTTTTAATGCTCTTAGTACTCCAACTTCCCGATCAAGTACAGAAGTTGAACGAAGTCTAAAATAAACGACATGTGAGAAGATATGACTAAAACATCTATTAATCGAATTAGGTTTCACCCAGTAGCTTCCTATATGCATGCATCGTGACAATCAAATTATCATATTCATTACAATAATTCTGTCTTTTATGAGCAAACAAAGCATATCGAAATAAATTATCACTATGTTAGAGATACAGTAATAAATAGGATCATTTCCATTCCTTGTGCACCATCGTCCGATCAACTTAACGATATTTTCACGAAGGGTTTATCTCTAAGGAATTTTAAGTCACTATGTAATAAGTTAGACATGTTAGATATTTATACTCCAGTTTGAGAAGAGTATTAGAATAAATGGATCTTTATATGGATCTTTCTTTTATCCTTTTATCTTTATGTTATCTGTTTATCTTTGTGTTCTCTTATATATATATATATATAACCTTTAATGTAATGCAATCAATCTATTATTCCTTTTCTCTCTACAATTATATTAAGATAGTGTTTAGTAACGATTATTTTCTATAACTTATTGGACATAATCGCTTATAAAGAAAAAATTGAACCAAACACACCAAAAAAATGCCAACATTTTCTCATGTGCAAAACTCATCAAAAACACTGAATACAAAAAGCTATAAGAGAGCTTTTTTAAAAAATGCTGGGATTTTTCCCATTTATTTCACATATTATCCTCATTAAAAACACAATATTACACATGAACCTCTCATCCTAGCCATTCTTCTTCCTCTTCTTCTCTGGTGACCACAAAACCAAAGATGGTCTTGTCAATGAACCATCAGCACCAATGCAAATGGTCTTGTCAACGGAGCCACTAAACACCAACGTCCTCGTCACCACCAAGTACAACACCACCAGTTTGTACCCTCATAGAACGCCACCATAGGATAGCTTCTTCTCGCGTTCCCAGAAGTTCACAAGCCCATCGGACGACCCACAGTAAAGGATCGACGATGCACACAAGAGGGAGAAACAACTACGTCAAAAATTGAAAACATCCTTGCACCATCCCCCGACAAGATTTCAGATCCAGTGAATCCATCATCGTGATGACGCACACAAGAGGGAGAAATAACTGCGAGAGTCGTGACAATGTACACAAAAGAGAGAAACAACTACGCCAAAGATCAGAAACATCCTTGCATCATCCACGACAAGATCTTAGATCTAGTGAACCCATCATCATTCTCCATGAGCCATAGTGAAGGAAGACTCGAAGAAGACAGAGATTGGTAAGTGGGTCCCGTTGACATTATGAAACTTCAAATTTTCTTCAAATGAGCCGAAATGACAAGGGAGGAGAGGGAGGAGAAAATGGAGGTGGCGTCAACAAGAGGAAAGAAAGGGAGGACGAGGTGATGCCGACGAGGAAGCGATGGAAAGGAGGAGACGACAGTAGTAGATGGAAAAGAAGAAGGAGAGGGTATTTGGACAGTTAGAGTTTTTAATATTAAAGGAAACTTGATCATTTTAAACAAAAAATAAACATTTATTTTGCAATGCAATCAAATATGATTGTTCACCTATCCCATAACCTATCTACAGCAAAAAAAAAACACATAAAATACTAAGAATGAAAAATCATTACCAAACGCTACCTAAGGCCTTAAATTATACCTTAAGGCATACATCACACCTAAACCATGTGAAGCATAAAACTCAAATATAAAAATTACAAAATTTTAAATCTTACGTGACAATAACTAGGGCATTTAAACCCTTCACCTCATCTTTTTCTTTTGCTATGGTGATTTTTCTTTTGCTTGTGAAGTGCAAGTATTGTATTTGTTTTCCTGGTTTTTAAGTACTAGTTTAAAGGAGGGTTTTTAGTCAGTAATATTTTTAGTATTTTGTTGTGTTAGCGAGAAAGATTTTCTTTTATCAATTAGGCACAAGAGTTATTATTGATTTTAATTCTAAGAGCAAGAGATATGATTGAACTTCCTTCTGACATAGTCTTCTAACTAAAAATTCATAAAATCTTCAATTATTTTATCATTTATTCCATCTACTTCCAATAATAACTCTAATCCATAGCTTTTATTTCCATATGGTAAAAAACTTGGGGGAGGGGTTATCCTAGAGTTTTGTTGATAATAATAGATGCAATATTTATTTGTAATGATGAAATAGACGTTTGTGATGGCCTTATAATACATTAATTCAATTTATCATATTGAATTATGTTCTTGATGTATTTCATATACTACAATATTACTTTTTAAAAAAGATTGAGGTTATGCATTGTATGCCTTGAGGTTTACTCCTTGCATTCTTTTAGGTATATTTCTTGTAGTCTTTGAGGCTGGTTCCTAAGGCAAGGAGACACGATGGAAATGTTCTAATATTGCAACAGTGGCCCATATATTGACTCCTTGGAGTATTCCTCTCAAGGCTTTGTCAAAGTAGGTACACGTAAATGGAGACGAGGCAGTATCTCACAAGTGTCTTCAATCAAGGTCAAGGACCATGCCTACCTCAAAACATTTAAGTTGATGGCTTCAAGCTGTGTCATACATATATGTCACATAGAGAGTTCACATCGAGCATTGTTAAGCATTATTTTTTATACAAATATAGAACTTCACATTTCATCGATAAAATTTACTATGTACAAACATATAAGCAAAGATGAACAGAACACAATGGAGACTGGTGGAGATGGACTTCCACAGGAATAAGAATTCTATGACAGAAGTGAAGTCCAATACTTTGGTAAATAAAAGACAAGTTCCCATGACAAAAAGTGAATTTCTACAGACATGAGATTTCTGAAAAGGCACGTATATTTCACAGCATACCTTATCATAAGCAAATGCATTTTCTCGAAGTATATGTTTCACGACAACAGCATCTGATACAACAACAAATGATTTTGGTCCAAAAGCAAGTTTATATACTGAGCCATGCTGCAATAAATAATGAAATAACAAAAGAGTTGATACAAACTGTTAGATTCTTTTAGCCACTAATTAAAATATACTACACAACGAAATTTTATTACAACAAACTCAATTCCCATATGCACACTTACTTAAGGCTGCATATAGTGTAGCATATGTAAGGCCACAAATGAAAAAAAAAATAACATAAATGATGATTGAAATAGGGATGTAAACTATTCCTTTTTTGTGATTTCAAGATCAACTGCATGGCTACTACTTAGGGTGGATTGGTGGGCGAGTAACCCAAATACATGAAAAGGACATAATATATGACTATTTTAGGCTTATAAAAATGCATTTGCAGTTTACAGCAAGAACTAAAAAATAAAATATATTAAATGTGTGTCTTAAATTATTAATATTACAAAAGGTAAGATTCCACAAGAAACAGAACATTGAGAGAACATTCCCAATAATTGATGTAGACGGACGAGATGAGATTTTTCCAACAAATTTCTATAAAATAACTAAATTTAAGATTTTCTATACAAATCAATACCTAACAGCTTACTTTGTATGAACACAAGCACCATGGCCGTAAAAAATGTGACATGTAACACAGGTTCAACTTGGGAGATTATACCAGAAGGATTTAAGTATTCTACAAGCACGCTTTTTGATTGTATTCAGTTTGAGAGCACCAGAAAGCGGAATATTGAGATATCTATGCCATATTTGTCTATTTTACCAAATAATCTAGGAAGCCATGAACCTAATTTACCCCTAACATCTCAACTGGCATCTATGAGAAAAGTGGCAAAGGTTGAAGTGCATTTAGAATCAACACCAAGTATCTGATCAAATATTGATGGAAGAAGGAACCATGATAAGCTATTAAAGACTAGATAAAGGGTTAAATACTCTACTACATGAAATTCTCCTAAAACCTGAGACTCTGAGGTAGTACAAAAGAAGAGGGAAGAAGGCAAGTTAGATAGGAAAATATAGTGATTGTTATGACATGAATTGTCAAAGGCAACATGAAGTGCAATCTCAAAAAATATGTAAAATAAATAATACTACCATTACTTGAATTATACTAACTCTATCAGACCATATGGCAGAATCAATTTACCCCTTGTTCTAATTACTTTAGAGTGAATACAGTGAAGAAACTTTGGAATATATCTATTCCTTGTAAAAGATTTTAATGAAGATCTCCTCTAATATAAATCTATTAGGACAAAATGAGGGGAGATATCATGAGAGAAAGGATAAAACAACTGGAACAAAAATATATATGAAGCATACAAAAGCAAGAAAGATGAAGAACTGTGAAGAAAGGGGAGATTGTTTGGAAGAAAACATAACAATGAAAAATATTTAGAGAATAGTGGCTGTCAGTTAACATCATCCCCTTATTTTCCAATATCAGGCCCACAATAACTGTTAAATCATAAAAGAATTTTGATTAATTGCTTAAGAAGAGGGATTACAAGTCTATTTATAAGAGACTATCATAACTTCTAGTGTTATTACTATATGGTTTAGTGATATGTAGTTATATGGATATCATTTATGTTAAATTGATACCCTAAACCACTATATATATGTAATCAGGCCATAATAATAACATATCTCTTTAGTTTTTTCCTTTCTTTCAACATAGTATCAAGAGTTCAAGTTCCTTAACCCTAAAATAAAAATAAAAATAAACTTATGAGCCACCCCCTCTTCTCTGGCCATCGTCGTCACCAGCCCCCCCTTTGTTGACACAATTGCTGCCTACGGACCTCTCCACCGCTGCCAGCAGCTCTAGTTTACTTCTCCGCCGCCTCCATCTTCAAGACTTCTCCACTGCCACCAGTAGCCCCATCACCCTATTCCATTGCCGGCAAAAGCCCCGATGCCCTTTTAAGCCGCTGTTGGATTCTTTAACGGTTAGATCTCTTTCCACCATCGTCATCCTATCTCTCCAATGTCATTACATGCAATCAACGAGTTTTCTCTCCCCTCTGAAGGTATTTGCAGCCCATACCAGTAATATGGGATGCTTCTCTAAGTTGCATCCTCCCTATTATTCTCTGTGGAGCCCTTTTTTTGCTCCATGACTACTACTACCTAACTTTTTTTATCTGATTTACTGACTCTCCTCTCTACGTACAGTTGATTCTATGGTGCCTCCTCCACTTCTTCCTTTGATGATGTCTTGCTCCCATGGTTTTAATTGTCGATTTCGTATCGGACTTCGATAAGTTGAAAAATAGACACGTGTCAAGGAAATATCGATATGTCGGAATCGTGTCGATGGAAACACAGTAAAAAAAAATTACATTTGTTCAAAAAAGTTCTATTTCGATATCGTGTCGGAGTCATGTCGGTAAATTGAAAATAAGACACGTGTCGAAGAAATTTCGGTGACACGCGTAGACATTTAGTACCATGCTTGCTACACAACCTCAGCAATACACATAATATCAATTGTCGACGCATGTTGCTGAAATTTCGCCGACACATATCTTATTTTCAATTTATTAACATGATATCAACATAAAAGTTTTCTAAACAAACGTGAATTTCTTCTACTGTATTTCCACCGGCACAATACTAATATACTGACATTTTGTTGACATGTATCTGTTTTTTAATTTGCCAAAGTTCGACACGAAACCAACATTTAGAACATTGACGGTACGTATATCAAAATGGATAAGAAAAACTATCTCATCTAGATAAAATCTATTCAAATTTTCCTTGGAGCTCATAAAAAATCACACAAGATTTGTCCAATGTCAAGGATTTGGGATATGATGATTGGTTGACTTCTGATTATAATGTCATCACGTGGTTAGTGAACAATATGGAACCTGAAATATCTAAGGGCATTGTCATGCTTTCTACAGCGAAGAAAACATAAGAAACTTTGAAGGCCACCTATGCACATGAGAAAAATATTACACATGCCACTAAACTCTACAACTAGTTCTTTTCCTTGTAGCAAGGTGACTAGTCTATTTAGGAGTTATACACCTCTAACATGTTTTGTTGGATGAGTTAGAGATACATCAACTCCTTATACATGATATTATTATCATGCGGGACTATCAGAAAGAGCTTGCATTTGCTACGTTTCTCTTTACTCTCAAATCAGAGCTAGCTTTACAGGTACGGGGTCACATACTTAACGAAGATATTGTTCCTTCCTTGACTATTACTTTTTCCTACATGTTGTGCATTATTACTAGTACTCCTATTCAAGGTTTTAAACGATACTTTTGTGTCGAACTTCAATTCGACAAAAATAAAAAATATGTTAGACATCAGTAGAAATGTCGAAAGAAACACGATAAATTTACGGAAGTTCATGAAAATAGTTAAAAAACTTTGAATTTTGACTTGAAACTCTAGGATAAACTAACGTAAGCAATAATCTACATTTAAAACTACTTAAATCAACTTTCTAAACATGTATCATATTGAAATACGTGATAATCTACATTAAAACTCTAAGCTATGCTAAAGTACGCAATAATCTACATTTATATTTTACTAATTTTTTATTTACTATTTTTTAATAATTTTATAGAATTTTTAGGCTGGATTTTACCTTTATAAGGTTAGATCTACATAATAACAGGTTTTTAACATTAAAATACAAAAAAATTGAAAAAAGATATTTTATACAAAAACCTAAGATCTATGTATTTTTATAATAGATTTACGTAATATACCTAAGATATGCATCAAAACAAAAAATGCAAGTGTTAATACCTAAAATCTAAGTGCAATATATAAATCTACATGAAAACAAAAGCAAAACCCGAAAAGAAATGCATGGAACGTTGCAAAAGAAGAGAGAGGAGAGAGCTTCGAGTCTTCAACAATAGGGAAAAATCTTCACCATTGTAAAGAACCTGTGCATTTAGAGAAAAGTCTTCAACAATAGAGAAAAATCATCAACAAATGAGAGAGCATCAAGCCTTCAACAATGGAGAAAATTCTTCACAAATGTAGAGGCTAAAGAACCCATGCCTTGAAGAATATTACTGTAGCAACAGACAATAGAGAAGAATAGTAGAAGACTTAAAATTACGAAGGAGACAACAATGAGAAGAAGCAACCCATAACACCCGTGTCTGCATAGAAAAATAGGCATGTCAAACGACATGTATTTTCAAAGCTTTAAAAATACCGAGTTTCCACTTCTGACATGCCTCCGATGTTTCCACCGAAACCTAGTAATTCTTGATTTACCTATATATGTCATTTCCCTATTTTGTAATACCGACACATGTTGACGAAATTTTGCCAACACGTGTCGATTTTTGGAGCCATGCTCCTATCGTACACAGGGATTAGTCTACTTTGGCTACCTATGAACGTGGACGTGACACAAGTTATGGCTATAATCATGGTAGGAGCCAAGAATCAAAGGAAAGACGTAGTTCCAGACAGAGCAATCTAAAGTGTGATCACTATGGATGCAGGAATCACTCCTCAGATCATTGTTGGGCAAAGTTTGGAAAACTGAATTGGACCAACACTGTTACAGAGGCAGTTTCATCTACACATACAGAGGCAACTAATACTATCACAATTACTCAGGTCGAGTATGATTGGCTCCTTCACACTGCCACTACTACCCCGTTGTTACTCATACTACTCTCTCAGGTACACAGGCCTTGTTCATTACTTTTAAACAAGTACGTCAAAGCATATGTCTGATACACAGTATTTTCTCCACATTATCCTCTTCTGTTTCCACACCTTCTATTACCATGGCCAATGGGACACATTCTCTAATTTGTAGACAAAGGAATGTGTCTTTACCCAACAATCTAACCCTTTGTGATGTCCTCTATGTTCCGAATTTTCCAGTTAATTTGTTATCTATTAGCTAACTCACTAAAAATCATCATTGTACAGTAATACTTTTTCTCACTTATCTTCTTATATAAAACCTACGGATTGGGAGACAAATTGGTTCAAACCTGAGAGTGATGGCTTGTACTGTCTCAATAGTAGAAAGGAAACTAATGTATGTGCTTACACTTCAACTATTACTGAGTCACTGTATCTGTGACACTGTTGTTTGAGATATCCTTCATTAGATAAGTTAAAAAGTCTTTTACCATAGTCTTTTTGGATTAATAATTTCCAATGTTAGTCACGTCAACTTGGGAAACAACAAAG
This sequence comes from Posidonia australis, assembly GCA_024699735.1. Classification (NCBI taxonomy): domain Eukaryota; kingdom Viridiplantae; phylum Streptophyta; class Magnoliopsida; order Alismatales; family Posidoniaceae; genus Posidonia; species Posidonia australis. The sequence goes on along the minus strand of JAMKQA010034014.1, from coordinate 11,609 downwards.
ATCATCATATCTGTCACATCAAGAAAAACAAAATTGTATTCCCATGGAGTTAGTTCACTCTGATGTTTGAGGTCCTTGTCGAGTTGAGTCTTTCTAGGTTTTAGGTATTTTATTGTCTTTATTAATGATTTTTCTAAGATGACTTGGGTCTATCTCCTAAGAAGTAAAACTCAAGTGGATGTTACACAAAATTTTCAATGAAATAAAAACTCAATTTCGTGAGCCATTGCGTGTATTTTGTATTGATAATGTCCTTAAATATGCTCAATGTGATGTGTCTCTTTTGTATTAAGTACAAAGAATTATCCATCAGACTTCTTGTTCTAGAACATCTCAACAGAATGGTGTAGCAAAATGCAAACATCCTCACTTATTAGATGCCACTAGAACATTTATGGCACAATGATGGTACCTTAATCATTGTTGGCAAATACAATTCTCACTACATGTCACTTAATCAACAAAAAGCCTTCATTTATTCATAGATATATTCCTCACCATCTTTTGTTCCCTCAAAAATCTCTTTTCTCTCTACTCCGAAAAATTTTTGATTGTGTGTGCTTTACCAAGGATACTCATCCAGGACAAACTTTTACCTTAATTGATTTGTTGTATGTTTGTCGATTATTCTCATACTCAAAAGGTTATCGATGTTATGATTCAGTGTATAGGAAATACTATGTGTCTACAGATGTAATCTTTTTTGAGAACATTCCTTTCTCTACTTCTACATGTGACTCCTTAGTACCTCTTACTATTCTTGCTATAGATCAAGTTTCATTAACTACTATTGAGACTCTTGTTGCCAAACCTATTAAGGTATGCATCAGGACGATGATAGAAGATACAAACATCTTCGATAGGTATCAATCATTTGACTTCTTCTGATGCAGATCCAGCTCCTCCTTCCATTATTATTCCTACTATCCATGCACCTTCAAAGCTTGATATATCTATTACCTTCCAGAAAGGTACCCACTCCACTATACATCCATTATCTAATTTTGTTACCTCCGATAAACAACAACCTATGTATCGAACTTTTATTTTATTTCTGTCATTTGTTTCTATACCTAATAATTATCAAGAAACGTCATAGATCCTTGAGTGGAGAGAAGCCATGGACGAGGAGATGTTTACCTTACAATCTCATGAGACATGAGATCTTATTGTTCTACCAATCGATGTAGAGATTGTGAGTTGCCACTAGGTTTTTACAGTGAAGTACAAATCCAACGACACCATTGATAGATATAAAGCTTGTTTAATTGATCGTAGCTTCACCTAGACTTATGAGGTCGATTATTTTAAGACTTTTTCTCATGTTGTAAGTCTAAATTCTATCAAGATTCTGCTCCCTATTGTAGTGAATCAAAGATGATCCATATACCAACTTGATGTAAAAAAATGCCTTCTCTGTGATAATCTACTTGATGAGGTGTACATGGAGCAACCTCCTGGATATATTACTCAGGAGGAGATGTGTGTGTGCAAGTTGAAGAAGACAATCTATGACCTCAAGCAAAGTCATCGTGCTTGGTTCAACAAATTTAGTGAGATTGCAGTATAGTTTAGCTTCCATAGGTGCAATGCTGATCATTCTATTTTTGTCCGACAAAGACCTACTAGCTGCATCATCTTAGTCCTCTATGTTAATGATATTCTAGTAACCGACAATGACAAAGCAGGCATTAATGAGAGTAGAGAATTCCTTGAGAAACACTTTGTGACAAAGAATTTGGATAGGCCCAAATACTTCCTACAAATTGAAATTGCACATGCAAAGGATGAAGTAGTCTAATCTCAAAAGATGTATGTGCTTGACTTACTATAAGAGATAAGCATACTTAACTGCAAACCTTTTAGCTCTCCAGTTGATTCCAGCTTAGATTTGTGAGACACATCTTCTAACTCTAGAGGATGTAGGACATTATAGGTGACTAGCTGATCTATCTTACTATGACTCGTTTAGACATCACCTTTACAGTTGAACTAGTCAATCAATTTATGCGTCAACCAAGGGAAGTACATTAAAAGGCATCTCCACAAATTTTGTCCTACTTAAAAAATGCTCCTGACAAAGGCCTACATTACAGACATCATAGTCATCTTGATGTCATTGGTTATTTCGATTCAGGTTATGTTGGAGATCAAGCAGAAAGGAAGTCCACTTCTGAATATTGCACATTTATAGAAGACAACTTGATTACTTAGAAAAGCAAAAGGCAAAATGTTGTATCTAGATCCAACGTTGAGACAGAATATAGAACAATAGCATATACAACATGCGAGATAATGTGGATTAGATCTTTCTAATTGAGATTGATTTTCCTTTTAAAGGACCAATGCCTATGTCCTGTGACAACTAGAATATTATCTATATAACCAATAATTCAGTATTTCATGAAAGGATAAAACACATTGAAATAAATTATCACTTTATTAAGAATACCGTATTAGAGGACTTGATCACTACTCCATTTACTTCTTTGTCTACTCAGCTAGCAAATGAATTTACTAAAGTTGTGTCTATAGTCAGTATCGATCTCTTTATACCAAACTAAGCATGATAGATTTACATGCTCCAACTTGAGAAAGAGTATTAAAGTTATTTAAGAAAGAATATTAAAGTTATTAGCGTATGGCTTAGTGATATATGGTTATATGGATATCTGTTTGTGGCAAATATATACCCTAAACCACTATATATATGTAATCAGGCCACAGTAATAATATATCTCTCTAGTATTTTCCTCTCTTTCAACAATAACTAATAACAAATGGATACCCATATACCCTAAATAAACTAAATAACACATCCAATACTCCTGCTCAAGTTGTAGCATATATATCAAGAGCAAATAAATTAGACAAATCCAACTTATTACAAAGAGAATTGAAAACACTTGTTACTATATCCTTTGTGAAGATGTAAGTCATCAGATGATGGTGTATAGGGAGTAGAAAGTATTCATTTCATCGCTAGATCTTGTATATAGTGACAATCAACTTCAATATACTTTATTTTTCATGGAATACAAGGTTATTAGTAATGAATACTACAACGTGAATGTCACAATGCATTGGCATATGAGACTAGACTGAAACCAAGTTCCATCAATAATGAACTGAATCATACTATCTTACAAGCAATTTGAACCATGAATATGTACTCTACCTCAATACTAGATCTAGAAATCACGTTTTGCTTTTTATTTCTTCAAATAACTAAGTTACCTCCCACATAGGTACAATAACTAGATGTAAACTTCTTATCTTCTCTGCCACCTACATAACTAGAGTCTAAATAAACTTCAACCTATAGATGCCCATGTTTCTTGTATATTAGTCCCTTTCATGGTGCATCTTTAATGTAGGCCGATACACGAAGGACACCTCTCCAATAAATCATTTGAGGTTCATGTATGAACTGATTAAATAATTCTATAGCAAATAAGATATCAACATGTGTAACTCTAAGATAGATCAATTTTCCAACAAATCTTCTATATTATTCAACATTATCAAAAAACATTGAGTAGCTATCCAAAAAATTCAGAGTTTGATTAATAAAAGTGGACTCTAGCTTACATCCCAACAATTCAATTTCCTGAACAAGTTAAGAACATATTTCCTCTATGACAATACCATTTTAAGTAAACTCTATCTCAAGGAAATACCTGTTATGTCCCATATCTTTTGTAACAAAATGTTTCCTCAAATACTCCTTAGTCTTTACACCTTGCTATGTCACTCCCAATTAAGAGAATATCATCAACATATACTGTTAAAATAAGACTACCACTAGTACATGTCCTGATAAAGATAGAATGGTCAACAGCACACCACTTGAATTCTGCTTTTACAATAGTATTGCTGTATTTTTTTAACCATGCTCTTAAATTCTGTTGAGATCATAAATAGCCTTTCTAAAATGATAGACTTGATTCTCCCATTGAGTAACATACTCCGAAGGTTACTCTGTATGAGCTATCTCATGTATATCATAATAAAGAAAGGCATTTATAACATCCAATTGATGAAGATCCTATGACTTAATGATGGCAATGAACAACAAAATACAAATAGAACTCAATCTGGCTACAAGGAAAAAAGTCTCACCATAGTCTATACCAGAGTAAGCCCATAAGCTACCAAACATGCTTTGTATTTGTTCACAAATCCATCTGGTTTATATTTTATAATGTAAACCCATCTACAACGAACAACTGAAACATCAACAGGTCCTAGAAATAGCTTTATCTATAATAGCTTTCCATTATGGAAGAAGAATAGTCTCTTTGTAGTTCCTAGAAATAGACTGAGAAAAAATGAAAAGGACAAACTAACAAAATGAAGGGTTAAACCAATCATAGAAAGTAAAATTGGAAATCAGATGTACAGTACAAAATTGTTTTCCACGACAAAGGGCAATAAACAACTCAAGGTCTGTAGGGGAAAGACCATCTAGCAAAGATGAGGAAGGTGCAGGCAGTAAATATTGATCTCACCTTCTTAAGGTGATGAGTGTAAACCTACAAGAGATGGTCAACAGTAATAGTAATGGCAAGAGTATAGACAACACCAACAATCCTAATATTATCTACTAACATTATCTACCAGTGAAGGAAGAGAAACAGTGACTGGTGGATCCATAGGAGAAGAGCAAGAAAAAATGGTGTAGACTCAAAAAAGATAACATCAGTGAATACAAGATGTTGTTGAGTTGCAAGATTGTAACAACAATATCCCTTTTGGGTCTTAGAATATTCTATAAACACACACTTAATAAAACAAGAAGGTAGTTTGACATAACAACACAACCAAAAGCACGGGAAGAAAGACGGAATAAGGTATCAGGACAACCAACAAAAAGAAATATCACCAAACAGTACAAAAAAGGACATCATATTAATAAGATAGAATGCAATAAGAACAACATCAAACTAAAGATACTTCGAAATAGACACCTTGAGCATAATAATACAAGTGACATCAAGAATATGATGATGTTTTCTTTCAATTATACCATTCTACGAAGATGTACAAGGACATGTTGTTTGATAAAGAATCCCTAAAGAAGAACAAAATTCAGCTAGATCATTTTGAATAAATTCAAGAACATTATTAGTACGAAAAAGTTTTGAAGAAGCTAAAAACTAAGTTTTTATTTCATTAAAAAACTTTGTGATTACTTCAGGCACATGAGTTTTGTCTTTCAACAAATACATCCAAGATACATGAGAGTAATCATCCATAAACACTATATAATACCTAAAACCTAACATAGACGGGATATAAGTTGAACCTAAATATCAAAGTGGATTAGCTCAAAAGGACACTTACTGACAAAACTAGATAGATAATGATAGGTATCACGATGATGTTTACCTAACTAATATGATTCACACTCAAAAGATTCAATAAATAACTACGATAAAGCTTGTTGAAGCATTCAAAGTGATCGATGACCCAATCAATAATGTCATAGAAAAAAGAACTCCTACAAAGAGATGAAAGACACAAGCTCCTTAGGTATCTCATCATACACCAGGATGTAAAGGCCACAACCATACTCATGGCCCAAACATAAAAGTACAATGATATAGGAAAAAAGTTACATAACAAAACAAGACTTTGATAATGGCACTAATAGAAAATAAGTTTACAGGAAAGTCTGAAACATAATGAACTTTATCAAGTTGAAGGTTAGACGAGGAATAAACAACTCCTTCACCAGCAACTTGACATAATTTGCCATCGACAATAGACACAAAGGAATATTTGACAAATGTTTGAAGGAAGTGAAAAGGTCACGAGTACCTAACATGTAAGCGAATGCTTTAGAGTCGATATCCCAAGAATTGTCCTTAAAGGCTAAGTAAACACGAATACCTGACGTGACAACATGTGAAGTAGTGCTACTGGGTAGCTTGGTACTAAGGAACTTCTCACATATGATCTATGGAACAGAAACAGTAACATAATTTGTAGTATCTAACTCACCCACTGTAGTATCTGTATTCACATTCTCAACCTACTCTAACCTATCAAATTTATCCCAGCATCGATCAGACATATGGTTAGTACGACCACAGTGGTCGCACTTGCGAGTACCACGTCGTCCCCTTGAATTACGACCTCTTCCCTGGCCATGACCATGACTACGAGCAGATGTCACCATAGCAGACTAATCCAAGGTAGCAAACGAAAAGCCAATGGAAACACATAAATCTCCAATAAATGTAGTTGACAAGGAGGGAGTAGTATATACACAAAGAACATTATCACAAATTAAAGCCATGACATCAGGACATATTCTAGAAAGGAGCTTGGCCACCGTTAAACTATCCTGATACTCTTTAAGGTTCTTTGCATCAATGATAATGAGCTAACAGATGTCCAACTCATTCACAAGAGCACGGAGGGAGATGTAGTACTCCTGAACAGTCTGATCTTCTTGTTACAAGAAGAACTTCTCGTACATCTTAAAAACTCTAAAAATGTTCTTCTCATGACTATACGTTTCCTTCAAAGTGTCCCAGATCTTTTTGGCGGGAATTAAAAACATCACATCAAAAACAATGCTTGTTCCATACTATTAACCAACCAAAAGGTAACCTCATAGTCTGTAATAAGCAAGTCTTCATATGTAGGGTCCTTTGGAAAAATAGGATTGTCGACAATGTATTTTACTTTGCAATAGGCTTCCAAAAATACCATAAATGCTTTCGCCCACAAGAAATAATTCTGTGCATTTAACTTTATGGTTATACCACTTAAATTACTACGCCACGCATTACCAAAGGAGGTAGAGGAGGCCATTTTTGTACTCCAACAATGGCTGAAAACACGAACAAATGCAGGACAGCCATAAACACCCACAAATCACCACATAAATAGACCAAACAAGGTCTGAACAGCAACAGTTAGGACACACAACAGCCTCATAACAACACGCAGCAACCTAGCACATCTCCTTAACTAGCAATAAGGCTGCAGCTGCCACCAGAAGGGGCTGAAACCATCGCCAGACAGCCTAGAGGCTAGAGGAGGAGCCAGTGGACATCGGAAAAGAGAGACAAGGGGCTGATGGACGTGGGAAAAGAGAAAGGAGGTACCGACGGATGGCCTGAAGGGCGGAGCAGCAGCTGCTGGTGATGCTAGACACCAACGGTAGTGCAGGAGGCTGGTGGAAAGCTAATTGACGAGAGGGGTGGACATTCAAACCGCCCAAATCAGTTAATTAAATCGAACCAAACCATTTTTAGTGACTCACTTCAATTTTTTAAATTTAGTGGTTCAATTCAGTTTGAAATATCTCCAAACTAATCTATATGGTTTGCTTTGTAGTTCTAGGAGTGATTTAATCAAACTGAACCGAATCAATAAGTTAGATATATACATTAAATATTTACATCCAATATTAATATATATAACATACTAACAAGTTACATTATATGGTACTATTATATTAATTTATGTAACATACTTAGATTATATTTAATATTTGTTTACTACTTTGAAATTTTATATTGTAGTTAGATTCCTCCAAATAATTTAATATTATGACCAAGTCAGTTGTTTTCCTAATGTAATTTTATATTTTGGGGGGATTTGTGTATCCAAAAGGTAAAGAAAATGATTTGACAGGAATTTTATTTCCTATTAACCATATAAAATAAAGGTGTTTGTGTACTTAACCAGAAATGATTTCAAAGGAAACTCAATTCCTTTACTTTCCAGAGTATATAAATCATAATCTTTTTCATTTCCTACCCTACCCGATAGAATTTCGACGAAATCTGCCCCATCCTCCACCTCATTCCCTCCCTACCCCGTCCTCCTCCTCCGCCTCCTCCTCTCATTGCCCCGTCCTCCCCGAGTCCCCCTCCTCCTCCGCCTCCTCCTCTCACTGTCCCGTCCTCCCCGAGTCCCCCTCCTCCTCCCTGAGTCTTGTCCCCTCCCTGCCTTGTCCTCCTCCTTTGCCTCATCTTCCTTCCTTCTTCCTCCTCTTCCTCCATCTCCTCCCCTCCCTGCTCGGTCCTCCTCCTTCGCCTCATCTTCCTTACCGCCTCCTCCTCCTTCCCTCTCTACCCTGTCCTCCTTCTCCATCAACTGCTGGAGCTTGTGAGCGCAACAGGAGATCGACAAAGGTGCACTAGACGAGTGTGTGCAACGGGTGTGGCGAAGAGGGTGAGCCAACGATTGCAGTAGGCTGCAGGTGAAGGCGGCGATGGACAGGACTCTCCGATGGGGGGCTCGACGTTGGGGGGCTTGGTGGTTTTTTTTCCTCTGTTATTTCCTCCCCTCCTCTTCTATGTGCTTGCTCGATGGTGGAGGGCTCGATGGTTCATGCAGGTTCGGTGACGATGGGTTCAAGTGGTGTCGAGGAGTGCGGTGTGGTTGTGGCTGTCGAACTGGGAGTGAGGCCGGTGAGGCTATGGCTATGAGTGTGGCCGGTGGCTATAGGAGAGTCCCTTCTCATTTACTTTGCTTTTCTGAACAAGTACAAATAACAAGAAACTTAGTCAACATGAAATCAATTTCCTTTACTTTCTAATTCTAAGTAATTCCTATTCACTCTAGAATTCCAATTCTTAACTATTCCTGACAAATTTTGTGCACAAACCGGTCCTTTGTCTAAAAAAAGTATTGTTGTTTATAAACTGGATTTGCATTCAAAATTTTAATATTTGTATTATATTTCACTTGCTGACATGATATACAGCATGAAGGAGAAAAGAATGTATATCTACACATTATTTCTATATATTTTATTAAATAATTAGATCATAAACCGAGTTAAACCGATTTTGAGTAGTTCAGTTGAGTTTCAATACGTAAAATGGTTCGATTTGATTTGAAAATTATTTAAACCGATCTTTATAATTTGGTTTGAGGTTTTGCTTTAAACCGAACCATACCGAACCATGCCCACCCCTAGTTGAAGGTGGTAGAGGGTGGTGGTGAAGGAAAAAAATTAAGGTTAGGCTTTTGATACCACGTTAAATGATAAAAGAATTTTGATTAATTGTTACAAAAGAGGGATTACAAGTCTATTTATAACATGCTATAATAATTAATGGTAAATGGATACCCATTTACCCATATAACCTAAATAACACCTCTAATAATAACAAACACCATTGTTGACAGGTTGAAACAGTCCAGCATCCATTGATTCTCAATACTTGGTATCTAGGTATGACTAGGAGAATATCAGTATTTTTTTGTTCAGCTACACAACTAACAAGATACTGCAAGCTACGATATCAAGATATGGCACGTCATTGCTGAAAATTTGTTACTGTCTCCAGCAAAATAAACATTCTTCTAGATGTGTTTCAACTTCTGTTATATGTAAAAAAAAAAAAAATGATGATGGATGTCTTAACAGTTAACACTAATTATGATGATATCATATTTTTGTTTTCAGAATAAAAGCTTTTTTTTTCTGGAGGAAATTAGATTGTGAGACAGAAAAAGGTACTCTTGTAGAAACATAGATAAGAAACCTATCCAATTCCATGCATCTGGAGATCTTTTATAATTGACCATTTCACATAATGAATGAATGAATGACAAGACACTAAGAGGAATATGACGTAGTGCCAACCTCTAGAAACCAATCATAGAGTGCAAAAAATAAAGGCCGGCCAAACAAATCAGAGACAGCACCCTCAGCAGTAGGCATTGATCCAAGTCTTCCCCCACTCAACATATTAGTAAGAAGATTGCTTGCATTGTCTAGTAGGTTTCTTTGTGCCTTTGATCCTTCAGTGCTCGATGTTTTGCATCTGCATTAGGGTCATTTTTGTTAATCCAGTTATCCTTCTCTTGTTTACTGAATATTGGCTAAACATAATGATTTTAACTAATAATCATATTTGGTGCAGAAAGTATGATTGATTGTGGCAACGATAAAAGTAGAGCAGAATTACACATGTTGGAGGGCCAGTAAATTTTGAGGACTTGCAACTGGACCACAAAAAATTTACAATATCATATTTTTATTTATTGCAACAGCCTGCAGGTTTTAAAATTATCAACATTTTGTTACAAAATATACGAAAAACAAGTCTAATAAATCATTGGCACTTATCTTAACCCATGATATTTGTGTATTTATTCTTCGCTAGAATGAGACAATTCCCTCCTCAGAAACAACCCTTGTTCATAATTAAGAGTCAAGGTAACATAAAGTGGGGTGCAATTGGGCCTATTGAAGAAGTTCATTCTTCAAGCATGGTGAAACTCCATCATTGACTTCTCAAAAATACTTTATTAGTATGTTTTCTGCATCATATCCATTAAGTAAGAAACTAGGTTAATCAAAAGTAAGAGTACAATAAGACCTCAATGATATGTGAAAAATAATTCATAGAAGTGGCTTTCTGTAATGAAGTGATAATAGACCAGACTAAGGCCAAAAGTTCACATGTTAAAAGCCATAAATAACCATTTATATATAGGAGAACGTTCAATAATGTGTCTATGTAAAGAATAAAAGATAAAAAGTAGGCAGGACCAAGAAAGCATCAACTTCCGACAAACACAATTAGTGTTAATCCACGAACTCATGCACAAATTTCATAAGTTCCTTATTTCTCCTTGAAATTCGTTCTTTTTTTCATAACCATCCAATACTACAGCTGAATAATTACTTATGATTGTGACAGTAGAGGAGGATGTTCTAGTTATCAATGGTGACTATAATCTTACTGGGGATATGGCATCAACAAATCACAGGGTACTTACAATGATGATGACAAGGATGACTGTGTAGATAGTAGCAACAATAAAGTTACACCATTTTTTGAATTTTCCAATCCTTAATAACCATTTTCTTCAAATTTGTTCAAGGTGCGCATAGCCCTTTATAACGTGTCATCAAAAGTGGACATCTGACGATCCAAGGAACACGCGAAGCAATCAGCAAATATCCCCATGATTCACAGAACTGTTTAAAATAGTCGACCAGCTTTATCTGATACATACAGCTCCTTGAATTTGTTAAATTAGTCAAATTTGTTAGACAGTGGTTTGGTTCTACATAAATCTAGTACGCTCTCTACATTGATTGAAATCTGCCCTCACCCCTCCGGAAAGCTCCGTAACTCTGCTCCATGCCAGATTGGTTCTTGGGTGAGCTAAAAAAAATTGAACCAGACCTTATCCGCAGTACTTCATTTCAAACGCTCCCCTTGTTTAGAGAGCACCAATGTTCCTAAACAGGTGACTACCCTCAGCTAAACAGATTGGTTCTTCAGCTTATTGTTAAAAACAAATTTCAAAGAGAACAACAACAAGAGCAGAGGGTTGCCAACCAAAAATCAGAAAATCAGGACCTTATCTGGGAAGAGGACGGCCTGTGGGGGGCCAAGAAGCGTAAATTCGAGGTACCCAAATCGCAAAGATGTCTTCTGTTGAAGAGGTTTCCGTTCAGAAGCGTTGGGAGTGGAAGAACAGATGAAAAAGCGGCCATTGCTTGTCTCCTTCAGAAAGTGGTAGAAAGCAGTGCTGCTGCTAGTCGTCAGTCAGAGATAGGGCAGCCTGGTCCTCGCGTAGTTCTCGGGATACATCCAACGTCCATCAGAGGCTTATTG
>JAMKQA010034013.1:0-42121 GCA_024699735.1 Posidonia australis | reverse complement strand
GTTCTTCTCTCACAAAATGGGTGTCCTGGAATGGCTGCTCTAGGGGCCTTTTTATAGTGGTCTCTAGGGAGGTTACAAAGGGGTCTTGCAAACGAAAAGCCTCGAATATTCGTTGGCACATTTGTTTGCAAGAGTAACAGCCCAGAAGATGGAAGGTCAGCAGCCAGAGCTGGGCACCTGCTTGGTGAGCCAGCTTGGTGTGCCACCTTGGTGCGCCATCTTGGTGCGCCACCTTAGTGCGCCACCTTGGTGCGCCCACTTGGTGCGCCACCTTGGTGCGCCCACCTAGCTCACAAATGTCTGATTGGGGCTTTGGCTAATGGGCTTGGGGCTCGGTTCAAGGGCTGATCACATCCAAAGCAACATAAGGACACTCATTCCTGGGTCACCTCAAAATCGGGGTGTCTACAACAATAGTTTTAGAAAATGATTTTCTTAGTTTTCTGTGTGTGGGTCGAGACAGTGTGGGACCGTGTCGTCGGGACCAGGGAATGTGATGACATTCTCAGGTGGTCGGGTGCGACTCCCTGGTTGAGGTCGAGGGGCCGAGATACTTAAGGCTGAGGGGCGTCGAGTCCTAGAGGTATGAGACTCCTTGACTATCGTCTCAAGCCTAGGGTTATGGTCTGTAGGTTGAGGTGTCTTGTGACATGATGGGGAGGTATAATACTCCTATTGTCGCTGTGAGTACTGAGGCTCGGGTTTTGTCGGATGTGGAGGTATGATACTCCCTCCCGAGCACCGTGTGTGGAGGACGTCGTGAGGAGGCGTACCCTGTGGTGGCCAGTGCAGGTGGGACACGTGTCCCATAGTTGGTAGCGTCTTGAGAGACAGGACAACCTTCCCAGGGAGGAGTTGGCTTTTTTAGGGTTCTTCAGAGAAGGAGAATCGTGGGACAGTGAATGCTCCTACACAGGGTGGCCATCACCGTGGCAGTGCAGAATGTCATGGTCACTCCTCGACGGATTGCGTGTGGCCAGAGTTTGGTTGCCTAGTGCCAGGCTTCTCGATTTACTGTGTGTGGTTTTGGCCATTGAGGGCCTTTTTCTTGTGGTTTTGGGCTAGTGGGGCCTTGATTGTGGTTTTGGCCGGTGTGGGCCTGGTTTGCAAGGTTTTGAGAAAATGGTTTGCAAAATGAAATTTAAAAGAAAAGTAATTATGATTTACTTTCCGCGTTTTTCTTGGGGTGCGTACTGGGTGACTCCTATCACTCATGTGTTTTCCTTGTGGTTTTGGTTCGCAGATGCAGACGTGCGGTTGGTTTAGTGTAGTGCATATAGATTGGAGTTTCCTGGCCGCATACACAGGTTCCTGATAGTTAGATATTTTCTGTTTGGCTTTAATTTTCTCGTAATTTAGTTTTTTTAAATTATTGTGGAAAATGTGGAGTGTTACCGTGCCATAGCTTTGTAGGTTCGCGATATACCCTCCGATGAGGAGTCTTTCAAGATGATTATCCATGGAATGCAACCAGCCACCAAGGCTCTACTTAACATTCAACCAATCACAACATTTACATCTCTGATTTGAGCAAGCACTTACGTAGAGAGTTCGCTGTAAAATGCTCGCTTTCCCGCCCTCATTGCATTTGCAAAGCAGGCCACCACACCTAGCCATAACGTCAGCACCACCAACAACAACAATAGCAATGGCTCCAATGCCAATTACTCCAAGTGGAGGGATCTTCCCAAGAACTCTGTTGCGTACATTGGATCCCCAATTGTGCATGTTAATATGGTGAGCCCGCTTGTTCAGAATCAGGTAGTTTACACTCTAACACTTAGGACACCTTGCACTTCACATATCACCACCATTGTTGAGCTAGTGTATCTTCCTACACTGACAAGGCAAGGACAATACCCAAGGCAGAGACAGCCTCGTCATCCCAAGTGAGACTGTACTCCACTAGTTGAGCCTCTGAGCGTCGTTCTCCCTAAGATCGTGTCATTTCTAAAGCTTTCAAAAGTTTGCCCACCGCCAAATCCTCTTCCATCGTGGTATAAAGCAAAGTTGTATTGAAGTTACCATAGAGTCGTGAGACATTCTACGGATAACTGTTTCACGGTTTGGAACGCCATTTAGGACCTAATTGACCAAAAGGTCATCATTATCAACACCTAAGAGGCAGAGTCTTCACCAAATTCACTAGCAACACCAGCACTAGTACAAGCACCTACACATCCTAGTGTAGTTAGTCAGTCCTTACCTAAGCATTCGAGCTCGGAAGCTCTCAGAACTTCGGGAATTCACTCTATCTTTCTTGTTAGGTTTGTTTCTTCCCACTCTGACCTTTCTGTCTTGATTCATGATGTTTCTGTACCTTTTCCTTATCAGTTTTATCAATCTTTCTTAGAAATTTCCAATTTCGCGATCAATATGATTCAGTTGATTGCCAAGCTGGGTCACGCGGCCGTGCAACTCACCATGCAATCCACCCTACCACCAGTTTGCGTGTTAGCAAGACCAAAGCTAGGATCTACCCAATCCACCTCAGCATCAACTTTTCCCACGGTATCCTCTATCACACCACCCATGGCCAAGCTAGAACTGGAGGCCCATACTCCTATAGTCACTAAAATGACTTGGTATACCCATCGCGTACCCTATAGTTATGCCACAAAATTGTGACAGATGTACAAGCCTCCGATTGTAGCGCCCAGACCTAGCCACCCAGCATTTGTACCACAATAGCCTGAGAGCCAACCCCTTAAGCCAGTTACAGAAGAAATCCCATCCAAATCCACCACCAACAACAACAACAAAGACCAGCCTATAGCGGACACAACTTCACAATTGAAGAAGGTCAAGGCTGATATCTTGATCTGGGACCTAATTCACACCTCTACTGAATACTAAGAGGCTTTCCTCATAGTCTTTCAAACAACCCATGTCTCCCCTACTATAGAACCTACAACCTTGGAAAACATGGTGGGTATGATCGCAATGCCATAGGTAATCACCTTTTCTAGCCAGGAATTACCCTCGACAAAGACTAACCACAATCAGCCCCATTTCATCACTGGGCAGTATGAGGTTTTCCACATTCGACTTACGTTGGTAGATAATGGCGCAAGTCTAAATGTCTGCCCCATACAAACCACAAGCCAACTTAGATTCCAGCCTGAAGATATTACTCCAATGATAAAAGGAATGACAGCATTCGACAATACTCACCATGATGCATTGGATATCTTGGTTATCCCCATGGTGGTTGGACCGGTTCAGTTCAATGTAAACTTTTACGTTGTTGATCTCGAGTCCTCCTTCAATCTTCTACTTGGGTGCCCTTGGCTCCACAAGCATCAAATTATCCCCTCAACCTTGTACCGCATTATCAAATTTTGCTAGGTCAATGACATTATTGTTGTAATGGCAGAAAACTTTGAGAAAGAAAGAGTTGAGGTTGTTTCATCAATTTCTCCCCAAACGGTCCACTTTGATCTAAAGCTGTAACGTCCCTAATTTCTACAATAATTTAAAACAAATTAAATCATAGGAAATTAAAAGTCAAACAGTAATATCTACAACCAGGAACCTATGTGTGCGACTATAAGACTCCAGACCATGTGCACTATGCTAGACTCACCTACTTGCCTGCACCTGCAATCCAAAACCACAAGAAACAAACGTAAGTGACAAAAGTCACTCGACACGCATCCCACGAAAATGACAGAAAACAAAACTATAATTATTTTCTTTTTTAAATCCATTTTTCAATCATTTTCCCAAATCCACTAAACACTAGCAACTCAAGCCCAATAGGCCAAAACCACAAGAAACATGGCCTACCCCAGCCAAACCAACAAGCACAGGCTCTACAACCCTAAAACCACAAGCAAGGCTCTCAATGGCCAAAACCACACACAGTGAGTCGGGAAACCCGATGCCGGGGCAATCCAACTCTGGCTACAAGTAATCACCAAGGTGCACTGCATTGTCACGGTGAAGTCACCCTGTGTAGGGGCAATCACCGTCCCACGATTCTCCTACTTGGAGAACCCTCACAAAGCCACAATGGACACGTCTCTTAGAAAAGAAGTTTTGTCTCTTAGGACGCTACTAGTTACGGGACACGTGTCCCACCCACACTAGCCACCACAGGATATGCCACCTCACAGTGTCGTCCACACAGTGCTCAGGAGAGAGTGTCATACCTCCACACTCGATAACACCCGAGTCTCAGTGCTCATAGCGACAGCAGGAGTATCATATCTTCTCATCATGCCACAAGACACTTCAACCCGCGAACCACAACCCTAGCCTCGAAACGACAGTCATGAAGTCTCATACCTCCAAGACTCGATGAATCTCTACCTCAGGTATCTCGGCCCCTGACCTCAACTAGGGATATGCACCCGATCATCCGAGAATGTCGCCATATTTCTTAATCCCAACAACACGGTCCCACGGTCTCTCGGTCCGCACACAAAAAACTAGAAAAAATTATTTCCAAAATGGGTCAACATATCTCTTTGAAAACTTTTTAAAACCATTTTATATCTTTGGAAAACTCTTCCAAAATCTCCACAAAATCGGCGTATCAAGTGTCCCACAAAACCACCACTGATGACCCACAATCCCATCTCAAATGGGCAAAATAAACCAATTCAAAAAATCCTTGGAAATCACTTTTACAAAAGTGTTTGAACCCTGATTCGGCAGACCGAAAAAGATCAGTTGACTAAAAATCATTGGTTCGATTTGCCAAATGGAGACAATCCACCAAAATGGCCCCATTTGACGCAAAATGAAAAACCAAACTCCCGATCGACAAGTCGAAATTCCCTGATTTGGAAGACCGAACTGGTTCTGTTGACTGAAATGGGAGGTCAACGGTCAATACTCATTGCTGAAATGGTAGACCGAAGGAATTCAACCAATCGAAGCACGACCAGAGGACCAAAACTAACAGAAGAATGGCCTGCCGAAATAGTCTGGTATGTTGTTTTCTACGAAACCAGAAAACGGTCCAAAGCTACTGTCTAGCTCTTCTCCCAAGTGGGAGTGAGGGACGGACCTGCCAACAAACCACGATAAAATCCACATAAAACATGAGTTGTAGACCCTCGAGTCTACTCCAAATCCATACAAACAAAACCAAAATCCATGCACCACAACTTATGCAATAAAATCACAAAGCTAGAAGGGTCAAAAGGACCCAAAACACAACCATTGTCATAAATGGCCATAAATACCACCATAAATTTACAATAAATTCTAGGAATGTAAATTTACCTAGATTTCATGTAATCCTAGTTTTTCTACAATTTTTCATACATTCTAATACAAGGGGTAAGTTACGTATCTTATATGCGACCTCTGGTGACCCAACTTCGGCCACGAGCGCCACCGACAAGCCCGACCTCCACAGGCACAACGTTGACCTCTGGGACGACTCACTAGAGCTCCATGCGCTGCCGCACACTGCCGCCGACTCTAGGCACACTGAATAGGAAGGAAGAGGAGCAGTGGAGTTGAAGAAGGGAGAGAGTGAGAGTGGACGAGTGGGAGGGGCGAATGAGGGTGAGAGGAGGGAGAGGGATTGGGAAGGAGAGAAGGGAGGTGAGTTGGTTGAGAGAGGGAGAGAGTGGTGGTGGAGGGAGGGAGGGAGGGAGGGAGGGAGGAGATGGAGGTGTGCTCAAGGAAAGAGGAAATGCACGGGGAGGAGAGGAGTGGTGTCGTGCATGGTGGAAGACCTTGGCTTATAAAGCCAAGCGAAGGGGTAGGTGGTCGCGTGCATGCAACCATTTAGTTACTCATGCAAACCAACGAACCCCCTAGATTCCTACCACACCAAACATGCATGAGCCCAACCACTCGCCCCCCAACCACTGACCCACACACACAGAGGCCCACACACGGGCCCACACATGGGCCCACAAGTACAATGCCACACGCACAGCACCAACCACGCATAAGGACAGACAAATAGAAGTTGGCCCACGAGGCTTAAGTCCAAAACCACAAATTCACACAACAGGCCTTGGGATAGTAACACCTGCTTAGAATAAATTCATTAAAAATGTAAATAATTACAAAAATGAATTTATGGATGTTACAGAAGCCTTCTGATGTACTCTATCGTGTTAACAGGTTCGAGTCGGTTAATTTTATTCCCATCCTCGAGCGAGCCAACCATCTGGCCATTCATGGCAACCCTTTTGCGATGGTTGAGAACCTATGTTGTCGATGGGGGTATCAGAAGGGAGAACCTCTTGCGTGGTACGACCAAGGGATCGTTGAGCCCATCACAACAGAAGAAATGAGGGAGTTTGAAAGACTCGGATATGAATGGCAACCTTGAGACGGACTGCTGCACAATCGTAAGTCCAAGAATCTCTTCATTTCTCGAGATTTATCTAACTTTGTCAGTGCATGCCTCTAGGATCCCAACTAGAGTCACGTTGTTGCAGAGACTGCACCATAGTAGTATGAATTAGTCAATGGACTAGAGTGGGTTTGCGTGGAAGACTACTATTCGGAAGAAGACCACTTGAATGAGGAAAGCTTGGAAAAGGTAGGTAGAGAAGTTCAAAAGCCTTTAACCCTATCAGGGTCAATAAGACTTGCACTGCCATAGACAGATTCAGCAATAGATTACTCTACAGCTCCCACCACAACATTAACAATGGCAGTTCCGTTTTCAGCCCCACCAGCCTCTCAGTCAGTGGACATAGTAGTTTTCAGTCAGTACACGGCCCAAAAAGCACCACCCACAAGGAAATTCGCAGGATTAGCAGTTTCCACACCACCATTAGCTTTACCAGGGATTTAGTTAGTCATGTCAACCACTCCCGCAGTTCAGCTAGCATCACCAACAGTATCAATGGTACCTATAGAACATCATCCACCTGCCTCAGTAAGTCTAATCTCATCATCACCTCGCATAGTACCATTTGCAAGTCCACCACATATCTCACTGGAAGATACATCAGCAAACACAACCATCCAATCATCAACTCGGCTTGTGCATTTGACAGTCACATCGGTTCTACCCCAGATTCAGTAGGCACCCTCTCTAGTAATTGTTCCTCAATTTTCAATGCAGTTAACAACACGAAGCGCCACCAGAAGCGAAGAAGCCATTGAGCCAAAAGTGCAGGAGACCGCTAGCACTTACTACGTAGATCTCGCCTCAGATATGGAAGAGGGGGACGCAATAGAGGCACAAGTTGATAACATGCTTAGTGATCTAGAAATTCTATTCCAAAAGTAATTAGCAGTACTGGCAAAGGATGCATAGGAAGAGCTCAGGCATAGAAAAGGAAAAGCAGTCATTATAGAGCTTGAGACAACCCAATCAGATCAGTAGGACCAATCCTTCATCATGGTTCTTGATGAGTCAGAATCAACACACACTAGGCCAAGGGAGTTAATCTCCTCTTAGCCAAGAGGTGGGTCTAGGTGGTATTACCAATTTAAGCTTCACTTTAGCAGTGAGGATAAAAAAAAGGATATTGAGTTAGGCTCAAGAGGGAATGCAAGCGGCAACACTCTTATTAGTTAGCCAGAGAATAGCTGCTCCACTACAACATCTAGTGTACATACCACCTAGGAAACTAAGGAAGTTGAGAGCTTCCAGGAACATAATAAAGTTGCAAAAAAAGCAAAGCGGTCCGAACCGCAAGTAAGGGCAAATACAGCCAAGCCCGCAAATGCTCGATGTGCCTACAAGAACACCAAAGTAAGTGTGACTATTCTAAAGCATCGCCAAGGGGAGGAATCAAAGCACATCTTCTTCAAAATCACAGATCCATCTTTTTACTAGGAAATCCTATCAAAGCTCATTGCATACGAAGAAGTTGATGATGCAGGTGCAAATGAAAATGATGGTGCACCACCAGATTTCCAGCCTCATGACAATGATCTAAAGGGACCAAATCTGTATGTTGAAGAAGAGATAGAGATGGTAAATATTGGCATACCAGACGACATCAAGGAGGTGCGCACTAGTGCCAAGCTCACACCCCAGGCCAAGGCAGAGTTCATAGCTTTCCTTCAGGAATATGTTGACATCTTTACCTAGTGCTACGATGACATGGTTGGACTCGATGTAGAGGTGATAGTGCATGCATTAACTCTTAAGCCAAATGCCAAGCAAGTAAAACAAAAGCTTAGAAGATGGCGACTATAGTAAACTCAAAGAGAAATTATGAAACAACACAAAGTCAATTTCCTTAAGACTATCCTCTATCTGGAATGACTTGTCAATGTCGTGCCTGTGCTAAAAAAAGATGAGCGAGTCCGTATGTGCATTGATTACAGAGATCTAAACAAAGCGAGCCCGAAGGATGACTTCCCAATGTCACATATTGACGTCCTGGTTGACAATACCGTAGGGCATAAGATACTATCTGTGACCATGTCGATGGAACCCTACACGGCTCACCTCTACCGGGTGCGTGGAAGCAATCGAGGAGTCTCGATACGGTAACGGTGAAGATGGTGAATCCGGAGAAGAAGACTAGACTCGGAAACACCAAGGGAAGATAAGAAAGGATAAGGAAAGGAGTCGCCACCTAGTCTTTTAATGGAAAGACGAGGAAAACCAAACAAACATGAAAACCAAGAAGCAAACAAGGTGATGAAAACATGTGTGCTTCGTGCCTAATGGATATAATGTACAAATGAATGCGGGCCAGAGAAATGGCAAGGATTCTGGTTACGCATGGGGAAGGGGTTAGGCACCCCCATGCGCCCGAGAAACTCGGTCTTCCTAGGTTTCCCACTTGGCAATGGTCTAATGGGTGTGTGCTTGCCTATTCAGAATGCTCATGCTAAAGATGACTAGAAAACATGCCAAATCAAAGAGAAGAAATGAAATAAGGGAAGAAGTTAATCCGATGGACAAATGTAGGCATTGAGAATGCCGCTTTACTGTACGCCCTTAGACGATGAGGAAAATCGTGAAAATCGAGAAAACTCTCGGAAAGCGTCACACAAATCAGCAGAAACTCGAAGAAATCTAAGAAAATCAAATTAGGAAAATAATCCTCATTCGGGACAATGTCGGCTTTGTCAAGCCTTTTAATGTACGCCCTCGGGGGATGGAAAGCCAAATCAAATCAAAAAATATGAAAATCGATGGAAATCTGGGAAACGACGAGAAAACCAAGCTTGAAACGAGCTAGGAATGCAAACGCAACGCAAGGAAGAAATCACGAGAAAACATGCATGAAAAATAGCAACAAAAGGTGCAAATGCATGTAAGAGTGTGAAAATGAAAGTTCCAGGGGCCTTTACGCAAAAAACCCAGAATCTGAATGAAAACTATGTTTCTGAAACTAAATCATCAAAAATACATAGAAAAACACATTTCATGTAATTTTGAAGAAATCTGGGGTCAAATGTGCAAATCTGTGCATTTTTAACCAAATTGAAGGTTCCTAGGGGTTAAAATGCAATTATGCCATCAAAACAAGCATTCAGAATAATTTCAGAAAAGTTCAGGGGTTAAAATGCAAATTAACCAGAGAACTATGCTTTTAGAATGATTTTTAGGAAAGTTCAGGGGCTAAAATGCAATTTAACCAGAGAAATATGCATTCAGAATGATTTTAATGAAGATCAGGGGCTTAAATGCAATTTACAAGCCTGGAAAACTTTATTAGAAAATCTCAAGGAAGACAATGCAATATTTTCAGTTAAAACTTTATTCAAACGATTTAAGACAAAAATGTGCAAGGACCTAAATGTAAAAGAAAGGACCTATTTGCAATGAAAAAAGGATCAAAATGAAAGATCACAAAAGTTACAGAAGTTTTATCAAAAGAAAATTGTTTTTATTTTAAAAAAGAGAAAAAAAGATCGACGGCCGCCGGTGACGGAACTCCGTTGTCGTCGACCGCTAGAGGGGCTGTTGGAGGCAATCCCATGGCCTGATCTAAGATCAGACTCCATGGGAAGCAAGAAGAGAAGGAGGGGAAGAGATCCATCGGCCTAGATTAGAGATTTGACGGCTGGAGAGGACCTCCCATGTCCCTCGCCGTCGACACGACTCTGACGATGGTGTTAGAGAAGAAAGGAGCTCTGGAGGTTGTGGCGCGGCGATCCAGAGGTCTAGGTGGCTGCGGGGCATCGAGAGAAGCATTCCCTTTCCATCAGGGGCCAAAACGGTGAAGGATCGCGCAATGCGGGTTCTGTCGACCGTTGTCGTCGTCTCCTCCAGTGAGCGAGGTTGCGGGAGCGATCCAAGGCTCGAGAAGTGGCCTAATGGCCCCAATGTGCTTGGGGGGATTCGTGGAGTGTTTCTGGAGGCTCGGAGAAGCGCGGTGGGGCTGGAGGCGTGCGATCAACCGCTGGTTCCAGTCGTCTTCTCCAGCGATGGCGACGTGGCGTGACTCTAGCGATCTTCTGGTGGACCCTCCAGGAGGCAACGAAGCGGCGTTTCGACAGGTGAAGAAGCAAGAAGGAGGCCAGGAGAGGAAGATTTAAGCCACTAGGTCCAGGGAAAAGCCCTGAACCAACCCCCCCACCTAGGCCACCGGAAAACGATTCCGATGAGGCCTGTAGGCCGATTCCGACCTAGGGAAACCACTGGACTTGTTGGAATCGACCAAGGAAAACAGAGGGAGTCCTAGGAAGCTAAAATTGAAATGAAACAACGTCTGGTGGAGAGCGTACCTGGTAATGCGTTGTAGCTCGCCGAAAGAGGTTGAAAGCTCTAGCTCCTTGCCTCCGTGAACCTCCTCCCTCTTCCTGGAATTCTCTCTATCTCCTCCTCCCTTTCTCTCTCGCTCTATTTCTCTGTTTCTCTCGTTCTGTTCTTCTGCGCTTCTTCTCTGTTGCTCCTCCTTTTATAGGTGAACCCATCACGAATTCTAACAAATAGCCACCACCCGTAACAAATCACAACAGAACCCGACATCCTGTAACAAACCAGCATCACGGTTGTCCCCCATGCACCTCCATCTTGTCTGCCCGTGGGCCGACAGCGATCAACGGCCATCCAAGCTCTTGGTGAAGCATCTGGCGACCCCAGTTCGTGGGGGGCTCAAGCTTGGTTGTTGTTAGACAACTTGGTGAGCCAGAAACGGAGGGAAATGATTCAGTTGGATGGGTTGTGGCTGGATCATGGCCTTTGTCTTGGTTCATTTGGAAGAAGAAGAAGAAGAAATGGGTTGAAGTGTTGTGGGCCTCCATGGGCCTAAGTAGGCTTTCATGGGCCTTGGTAGGCTTTGATGGGCTTAATGGGCTTTGGTAGACTGCTTGGGCCTCGGTGGGCCTAATGAGCTTTGATGGGCCTAAGTGGGCTTAATGGGCTTTCATGGGCCTTGGTTGGTTTGATGGGCTTTCATGGGCCTTCATGGGCTTAATGGGCCTTGGTGGGTTTGATGGGCTTTCATGGGCCTTCATGGGCTTAATGGGCCTTGGTGGGTTTGATGGGCTTTCATGGGCCTTCATGAGCTTAGTGGGCCTTGGTGGATTTGATGGGCTTTCATGGGCCTAAGTGGGCTTCATGGGCCTTGGCTTTATGACTAAACCAAGGTTTGAGTTCATTTGTGGTTAAAAGCCCCGCTACCACAATTCCAGCCTGCAGACCTGCAAAACTGGGGTGTCTACAGATGCCCCTCCCTGAGCGAGGTCGGGGGACGAGTGGGACTGAGATCGATGCTCAAGGTTGACAAAGACACCTCGCCTAAAGTTGTAAGAAAGAGTTAGCTATCGGCAACTTGCTACCAGTTGGTGAAGCATCAGAGGTTCTGTCACCATAGCTGAAGCCAAATCAGAGAAACCAATACTAATGACAAATACCGACAAGTTGACGACCAATCAGCTCTTAGAAGACATGGCCGGTTAACACACTTGTCGGAAAAGCACCGGACAAACCCCACGGTGCTTGCCAACCAATAACTGACTGGTAACAAAAGTCATTCGGGTAGTTCGAACTACAAGCCCAAAGGAGGGAAGAAAAATAGTTTGCTTTGATTCCATTCATTAGGAGTGGAATTCAAAGGCAAAAGGAGGCACTAAGATTCATCCGAATGGACTAAACCTTGGATGGGAAGGTGGCACCAAGATTCGTCTGAATGGACCGGACCGTGGATAAGAAGGTGGCACCAAGATTCGTTCGAATGGGCTGAACCTCAAATGGGAAGATTCAAAGGTGAAGGTGGCACCAAGATCCGTCCGAATGGACCGAACCTTGGATGGGAAGATTCAAAGGCGAAAAAGGGGGGCACCAAGATCCGTCCGAATAGAGCAAACCTTGGATGGGAAGATTCAAAGGCGAAAAGGGTGGCACCAAGATCTGTCTGAATAGATTGAACCTTGGATGGGAAGGTGGCACCAAGATTCATCTGAATGGACCGAACCTTGGATGGGAAGGTGGCACCAAGATTCATCCGAATGGACCGAACCTTGGATGGGAAGGTGGCACCAAGATTCGTCCGAATGGACTGAACCTTGGATGGGAAGATTCGAAGGTGAAGGTGGCACCAAGATTCGTCCGAATAGACTGAACCTTGGATGGGAAGATGGCACTAAGGTCCAACCGAATAGACCGAACCTTGGATGGGAAGATGGCACCAAGATCTGACCGAATAGACCGAACCTTGGATGGGAAGATTCAAAGGTGAAGGGGGGGCACCAAGATCCGTCCGAAGAGATCGAACCTTGGATGGGAAGATGGCACCAACATCCAACCAAATAGAGTGAACCTTGGATGGGAAGATTCAAAGGTGAAAAGGGGGCACCAAGATCCGTCCGAATAAACCGAACCTTGGATGGGAAGATACCAAGGTGAAAGAGGGGCACCATGATCCATCTGAATAGACCGAACCTTGGATGGGATGATTCAAAGGCGAAAAGGGGGCACCAAGATCTGTCCGAATAGATTGAACCTTGGATGGGAAGATGGCACCAAGATCCGACCGAATAGACCAAACCTTGGATGGGAAGATGGCACCAAGATCCGACCAAATAGACCGAACCTTGGATGGGAAGATGGCACCAAGATCCGACCAAAAAACCGAACCTTGGATGGGAAGATTCAAAGGCGAAAAGGGTGTACCACCCTATCTGGCATAGAAGTTATGAAGACTTCATTCATCCAGGTCAGGGCAAAAAAAATGAGATACTCGACTATTATCTGGGTGGTCCCCAGCGCCAAGCCGATAGGCATAAGATAGTAGAAACCTGCACTAGTCATGCGCATGCTGTCGCGATGGCGGTTTCTGTTCTGCATCAACCATAAGCAATCAAACAAGCTGGCCATAAATGTTCTGATGAATTTTATTACCAAAGTCAATGGAGTGATTACATGTATTTGAGCTTGCAAAGAACCAGTAACATGACATGAATGTTAAGAATCTACGTCATCTCTGTACCTCTTGGAGCCCGAGACTTTGGCAAAGAGCGTACGACTCGATACAACGTTGTAGATTGGCTAGGCCTCTTCAACTTCGGCCTCACACTCTGCTGTGTAACTCTTCCCCTCTATGACTGCAAGATCCTTCGATCGTATGGAGCCACTGAGCAGGCGAGAGAGCTCCTTAGTCTTTGTATAAGAGCTTAGGGGGTATTCTTGGAACCGTGCTGGCATTTGCCCCTAAACAAAGGCATCTTGTTGGTAACCGAACTACCGCATCACACGGACTGGGTGATATTCAACTCCACCAGTCAAACTTGGCAAGACGATAAGCTTCATGTCTGTTGTGTTGAAGAAGGCCTCAAAGTTATGAACTACAGAAGAAATAATGCGCCAGATGATTTTCTGTTCTGTCAAGCTTTCTAAACGCTTGTACTCCTTCTGAACTGAGGTGAGCGTGCATGCATGGCCACTTTGATAGTAGGATTCAAAGGCTGATCGTTGTAGGTGTAAGACTACCACACCCAGATGTGCGGCCAACCATACCTGTACAAGAGCTCCACAACCATAAAAGTGTCGACAGCGGCGCAGTGATCGGTCCAGAGCCCGGTAGGTTTCTACCAGGATGACTGGGGCCAAATCTATTTGTCGGATAACAACTGCCAAAGCAATCTCAGCGACTTCAATGTTTACAACCATTCGGCCATGGTTGAAACTCAATTCTCCCAGGAAGCGGACAACAAAGCCTTTCAACCAAAGCTCGTCACCTAGGGAGGCACGCATTCTGGCTACTTTGTCAAAGTACGCCAGCTGCAGCATGGGAGAATGTTCATTTGAACAGATGAGCTGACGACCACAATCATTGGTTGATAGGCCAGTTAGCTCGCTCAAAACTGAAGAATACCCATCACGCTGCATAAACACGGTGGGTCCCAAGAACCTCTGTAGACCACATATTCTGTGGACCTCCTCCATGGTTGGGGTCAGTTCGATCGACTCTCCCAAAGTGGAATACATGATGAGCTGGTTTCCAGAATCGAGCAGCGGCACACAAAATGTACCAAGAAACCTCCACCTTTGCGATATCCAAAAGCTTTGAAGAGATTCCCCAAATCCGCAGCATGTCGTGATCACTTTCAGTCAATTGCTTGATCCATGCTTGGAGAACGTCTTAGCAGTGTGTGGGCACCACCATCGTAGGGAAACCCATGATCCGTAGGGTGTTTCAGCTTTCCTCGGCTGAAGAGTCCTTAGAAAGGGCAAACGATCTCCTGCAAGACATGCTCAAGACATTGTTTTAGAGACAGATTTCAATTTTGCGCCGTTCAACAGTACTTAGCAAAATCAAAGCAGACAGATAAAAGATACTGCGCAATGGTATTGTAAGAATCAAAGAGACTAGCCTAAAGCTGTAAACTACAACTGACTGAATAGAAAGTTGCTGAACAGACTAAATCTTGTGCACAACCCTGAGAGGAGGTCCTGGTTATCAACCAGTTTTGACTTGGTACCCAAGTAATCAGATATGACCACTCAAACTCGAGGGATCGGGATTATTTGATGACTGTGCCTCTCGACAAACTACCGGGATCTTCGACCTATAAAGCAGCTGACATGCCCCTGGTCGAGCATTGGCTCAAAGCGTCTAACCATAGGATAGCTGACATGCCCCTGGTCGAGCATGGATGCCTTTTAACCAATCAGAGCAGCTTACATGCCCCTGGTTGAGTACTGGCTCAGTGTGTCTAACCATAGGACAGCTGACATGCCCCTGGTTTGACATAAGTGGTCCTAACCGACGAGAGCAGCTTACATGCCCCTGGTTTAGGTGGTGTCCTCCTGATTCTCTTAGACTGAAAATCATTGTCACATCCCAGCTAAGAGAACCAAATAGTACTCTGTGACACTTTTAGGATGATATTTGTGGAAAAAAATGCATGCATGCTGAATGATTTGCGGGATCTTATTGGTGCCCTCAGCATTGGAATGCTTATCGCCAAGTATATAAGGGAATGGTAACTCCAGACCTCACGAGACTCTATCCAAGCCCCTAGTTTTTTGGGTGGCTCTCTAGAAATGCAACACTGTGTCTTGGGCTTCGTTCCAAACCCCACTTGACAATACCCCTGCTTTTTTACTTTATTCATTCTTTGTTCTTTCTCCCTCATAGGTATGTGGGTTCGCCCTATCCCTAGCTTGGAGGTAATAGGTATCTGGTCTATGGTGGGGAGTTGCTGTTGTTTAAAGGGTTGGCTAGCCCCTTTTGGAACATGTCTTCCAGGTATTCACTTCAACTCCTCTCCAAGATAAATTGGAGGGACAAAGTTACCTGTCATGCCTCTCTCTTTAGGGCTGACTTCTATCTGCGACTTCTATCTTCTTATTCTTTTATGCCCTTTCACAGATATATATTTTGTTTCATTTCTCACGCTCTCACTCTCACCTCTAACATTTTATCTCCCTCTAAGAGGTGCAGGGTCCTTGAGCGGCTTGGATACTTCGCCCAATTCACAATGAAAGGTGGCTCCCTCACTCCCTAGGTTCCTGAATAGTATCTACCTGAGGAGGTGCTACACATTCCCAACATTGGCAGGCTTTCCGCTTATCATCACCGGGCTAAGATCCATGCACGTGCTGATGCAAGCATACATTGGCCTACATATGCATATACTGAATGGGATTAGTATACGCTGTGATGCAGAGCTACATGGACGTAGGAAGAACATGAATTCATGTATGCATGAATTCATGTTTTAGTGTCGCAGAGTGAGGACACACTGTTTATGATCATTGATAGTACTTTTTCAGGTAGCATGAATTGACTGGCTCTGACTGTTCAAGGCAGTCCATGTCCTCAAGGATGACAGCCCCTCCGAAGTAGACTTGCTTGACCACGAATGGTCCACGCCAGTTGGGCCTGAACTTGCTGCGACTATCAAGGAGATGTATTGCTCTCAAGACCAGGTCCCCTGGCAAAAAGCTTCTTGGTCGGACCATCTTCTGATAAGCTTTGGCCATGCGCTTATGATAGCATTGTGCATGATGCATAGCTTGCAATCGATGCTCATCTATCAAGTTCAGTTGAATTAAGTGATCCTCAATCCACTCCGCCTCTTCCAGCTCTACTTCTTTCAGGACTTTGAGCGATGGTATCTCCACTTCTATTGGTAGGGTTGCTTCCATACCATACACGAGAGAATATGATTTCACCCCTATTGAGGTTTGGATTGATGTTCTATAAGCCCATAGAGCGTATGGGAGCTTGTCATGCCAGTTCTTATGTGTCTCCGCCATCTTTCTAAGAATCTTAGTTATATTCTTATTGGCGGACTCTACTGCACCGTTCATCTGAGGACGGTACGGGGAGGACTTGTGATGCCTGATATGGAACTCCTGCAGGAAATCCTCAACCTTTTTGGCTGTGAAGTTTGTCCCATTATCGGAAATGATGGAATGTGGGACCCCATACCAGGTGATGATGTTATTTCTAATGAACTTTTCTGTCACAGAGGTGGTCACTGTCTTGTAAGAAGCTGCCTCCACCCATTTTGTAAAATAAGCAATTGCTACTAAGATATACTGATGTCCATTGGAAGCTGCTGGGTGGATAGCTCCTATGACGTCTATTCCCCATGTGAAGAAAGGCCAGGGTGATGACATGTTGTGGAGCTGCTGTGGTGGTGCATGAATAAAATTGCCATGGACTTGACAATTATGACATTTTCGCACCAAATGACAGCAGTCCGTCTCCATGGTTGACCAAAAATAACCTTGCAGCATTATTTTCTTGGCCAATAATACTCCATTCATGTGAGGCCTGCATGTCCCGGCATGCACTTGCAGCATTACCGTATCCGCCTCCTTTTAATCAAGACAGCATAGAAGCATCTGATTGTAAGGCCTCCTATACATGTGACCTGCTCCAAGCACATACTTTGAGGCTAGCCGAACCATAGTCTTCTTATCTACTACTGATGCATTTGGATGATGACTCCCGGTTTCCAGGTAAGCTCTGATGTCGTGATACCAGGGGTGCTCTATTGTGGAATCCACTTCTTCTATGCTCATGCAGCGTGTCGGCTGGTCTGTGCAAGCTACTGACGCTTTCACTGTGTCATCCTCTAGTATGGACAACCAGGATGCAAGAGTGGCCAGTGCATCTGCGTAAGCATTCTTGGCCCTGTTCATAAAGGAAAAGCGTATCTCCTCAAACTTGACCATCAACTTCAAGAGATGATTGTGGTATGGAACCAATTTCAGGTCTTTGGTTCTCCAGTTGCCATTAACTTGTGAGATAACTAACATGGCATCCCCATGCACATGTAATCTCCGTGTACCATGTTCTAATACTGCTCGCAAGCCAAGAATACATGCCTCGTACTCCACCACATTATTGGTGCACACAAAGGTTAGCTTTCGAGCAAGCGGGATCATCTGTCCATGCGGAGTTTCCAACACTGCACCGATACCCATGCCTCTCCTGTTAATTGCGCCATCAAAGTAGAGCTGCCACTGACCTTTATCTCGAGGGACTACCGGCTCCTCTTCTTCCATGGCGAACAATATGTCCTCATCAGGAAACTGAGTCTGCAAGGGTTGGTACTCTGGCAAGGGTAAGTTTGCAAAGTGATCTGCCACGGCCTATCCTTTCATCGACTTCTGAATGACAAAGGTGATGTCAAACTAAGATAAAAGCACTTGCCACTTGACACATCTACCCACCAGTGCAGGCTTCTGAAACAGGTATTTCATAGGATCATGTTGACACAATAATAGAACTGGATATGCCATCATATAGTGCCTTAAGTGTTGTGTGGCCCAGACTAGGGACAAGCAAACCTTCTCGATTGCGGTGTACTTAACTTCGCAATCATTGAACTTCTTGCTCAGATAATAAATGGTCCTCTCCTTGCGACCTGTTTCATCATGCTGACCCAAGACCACGCCCATTGAATGTTGTGTCACTGACAAGTAGAGCAATAGAGGACGCCCTGGTGTCGAAGGAACTAAGACTGGTGGTCTTGCCAAGAGATTCTTGATTTTGTCAAATGCTTCTTAACACTCCTCGCCCCAGCGGATCTATGTGTTCTTTCTCAGGAGCTTGAAGATTGGCTCGCAAATTGGTGTCAACTGAGCGTTGAATTAGCTGATATACTGCAACCGCCCCAGCAACCCTCGGACTTCTTTCTTTGTCGTGGGGGGAGGCATTTCAATGATGGCTTTAGCCTTGCTCGGATCTACCTCGATTCCTCTTTAGCTAATGATGTATCCCAGCAGTTTGCCTGATGACACACCAAATACGCACTTGTTGGGGTTCAATCGTTTATACTTTCTCAAGCGGTTAAAGAGCTTCCTCAAACGAGCAACGTGTTCTTCAGGCTCTTTCGACTAAGCAATCGTATCATCCACGTAAACCTCAATATCTTGGTGCATGAGATCGTGGAATAAAGCTGTCATTGCCCTTTGATATGTGGCCCTGGCATTCTTGAGCTCAAATGGCATAACTCTGTAGCAGAACACTCCCCATGGGGTAATAAAGGGCGTTTTCTCCATATCCTCTTTTGCCATTCGGATTTGATTGTATCCTGAAAATCCATCCATGAATGACAACATTTTGTGTCCTGCAGTGTTGTCTACCAATACATCACTTTGTGGGAGTGGAAAATCATCCTTTAGGCTGGCTTTGTTTAGGTCTCTGTAATCAATACACATTCGGACCCGACCATCTTTCTTGGGTATCGGAACCACATTTGCTAACTATTCTTGGTAAAGGACGACCTTCAAAAAGTTAACTTTGTGTTGTTTCATTATTTCCTCCTTCACTTTCAAGAGCCACTGTGGTCGCCATCTACGCAATTTTTGTTTGACTGGCCTGACGTCAGGTTTGAGCAGTAATGTATATACCACTACCTCGACGTCGAGCCCAACCATGTCATCGTAACTCCAGGCAAATATATTCGCATATTCGCGGAGAAGCTCTACAAGTTCTACTCTGGCCTGTGCTATGAGTCTGGTGCTTATCTGCACTTCCCTGACATCTTCATTAGTGCCGATAGTCACAGTCACTGTCTCTTCTTCTACATGCAAGTTCGGGCCTTCAGGATCATCATCGTAAGGCTGGAATTCTGGCGCACCATGACTTTCCTCTTCCATCTTTGCATCATCCTCTTCTCCATATGCAATAAGCTCAGGAAGGACCTCTTGTTGGCATGATGGATCTGTGTCCTAAAAGGTGCACACTTTCTCAGCACTCTGCCCTTATTGGTGTTTTAGAATGGTCACTGTAACCCTAGTTTTCTTGTATGCACCTCTAATGATTTTTGGTTCTGCCATTTCCGAACTTGTGTCCGACTGTTCCACTTCTGGTACACAAAGGCTTTCAGTTTCATGATGTCTTTGTACAGCCTGTACAACAGGTGGGCAGCTGTCCTCTGTCTGACTGATGTGAGTGCTGCCACCCGAGTCCCCTCCTGAGCCTAACTCAGGATTTTTTTTTTTGGACCCCACTGCTAAAGTGGGGCCAAGACTGATAGTACCACCTAGACCCGCCTCCCGACTGATAGGAGATAAACTCCTTTGGTCTAGCATTCAAGGATCTATTCTCCTCCAAGGTCTTGATAGCAGACTGACCCTGTGCAACTGTCTGCTCCTTAGTGTACTCTGTCAGTATTGCCTTTCCTTTCTTGCGCCTAAGCTCACTTTATGCATCCTCGGCTAGTACTGCCAACTGCTCTTGAAATAGAAGTTCCAAATCGCTGAACATGTTATCCACCTGTGCTACCACAGCATTCCCCTCCTCTTCATCGGAAGCGAAATCCACATAATAGACGTTGGTAGTTCTTAATGCCTCAAGCACTGATTCTGGTTGCCCTAGCTGTAACCCCTTCAAAACTGACTGCTGCTCTGATGCCATTACTACTACATCTGCCCTTGCTGAATCCCAGACTGCTACTGGATTTGTAGAAAGACCCTCAACTAACTCTGGAGGTGGCAATGCCAACATAGCTATCCTCGGTGACATGGATGATGTTGAACCCCTTTCGTAGTCCATAATTTCCTCCTTTGAGTAATAATCCTCTACACATATCCATTCTGGCCCATCAACTGGTTTGTGCAACTCAGGTTCTGCAAGCACCAAACTCCGATTGGGATCCAACAATCCCACACTAACAAAGTTATTTAAATCTCGAGGAATAATGAGCTTTTGGAACCTACGACGCTTCGTGTATCCATCTTGTGGCTTATGCTTGTATCCCAGTCCTTCAAATTCACGTCTTCTCTCTGCGGCAATTGGTTCAGCGATTTCTTGGCCATTCCACCCGAGAGGTGCTCCCTTCTCGTATCCCCATCTCTGACATAAATTCTCGACCATCAAAAAGGGGTTACCAAAAGTGGCCAAATGACTGGCACGCTCGAGAATTGGAATAAAATTGACTGGCTCAAAATGGTCGACATGGTAGAGCACATCAGAAGGTTTGGAGTCAAAAGGGACAGTATGGAGAGACACTAAAGAGACCGCCTCAACCCTCTCCTTTTCAAGGTTTTCCGCCATTACAACAACAATGTCATTGTTCCAGCGGAACTTAATCATACGGTGAAGGGTTGAGGGGATAACTTGATACTTGTGGAGCCAAGGGCGCCCAAGTAGAAGATTAAAAGACGGCTCGAGGGCAACAACATAGAATTCGACCTCAAAAAGAGCAGGACCAATGATTAAGGGAATGATCGAGACCCTAAGGCATCATGGTGCGTGTTGTCGAAAGCCGTCAATCCTTTCACTGTAGGAGTAATGTCCTCCGATTTAAAGCCGACCTGATTTACAGTTCGCAAGGGGCAGACGTTCAAACCAGCGCCATTATCGGCCAAAGTGAGAGGAATGTGGAAATTTTGGTATTTCACCGTGATGAATAGGGGCTGGTTATGACTAGTCCCTGCTGGAGGAAGCTCGAAACTAGAGAAAGAAATGACTTCTGGTGCGGCTATCATCCCTACCATGTTCTCCAAGGCCGATGGTTGTATGGTTGAGGAAACATGGGCGGCTTGAAAAACTCGAAGAAATGCCTCTCTATGTTCGGCCGAAGTATGGATTAAGTCCCAGATGGAGATGTCTGCTTTGACCTTTTTTTAGTTGGGCAATGATGTCGGCTACAGGTGGGTCAACTTTGGTAGTGGGGTTAGCCCTTGCGACTATCTCTTCAGCGATTGGACAGGGTGTATGGTTTTCTACTTGGGAGGATGAAGTCACAAGCTGACTGGTTTTGTTTGCTGGGACTGAGGCCTTGTATACCCTTCCCGACCGCGTTACCTCAGCACACATTTCTGTAGTATAACTATAAGGCATGTGGTGAGTATCCTGTGTCATGTTGATGACCACAGGAGCATGGGCCCTCAACTCCACTGGGACTAAAATTGGCGGAGTAGGTATTGGCTCTTGGTGAGTTAGGTCATGCCTTGGTTTGGCTAATAGGCTAATTGTTGGTTGGGCGGATTGCATGGTAGGTCTGGTAGCCGTACGCCTCGGTCGGGTAGTTAACTGGATCATATTGACAGCAGAATTGAACGTTTCAATGAATGATTGACTCAGCTGATAAGATAACGGTTCTGAAACATCATGGATGAGGAGAGAAGGATCAAAAGGGTCAACCTCATCTGAAGAAAGGAAAAAAACTCCCGAGGTTCTGTGTGCATGCTCAGGCAGAGGCCGGTTGACTATGTTGCTAAATGTAGATGCAGATGAATGAGGTGCTTGTGCAGCGGGCCTGGACTTTACCTCCTGTGTGTTAATAGCAATGACCTTTCGGTCAATCAAGTCCTGAATAGCATTCCGGAGAGTATAGCAGTTATCTGTAGAATGCCACGTGACTCTATGGTAACTGCAATACAAATCCACCTTAAACCATAATGGAAGTGGGTTTGGCGGTGGGCGGATTTCTGGAAGCTTCAATAGTGACGCTACCTTAGGAAATATGACACTCAATGGCTCGACCAAAGGAGTGTAATCTCTCTCGGGTCGTGGGAGCTGCCTTGATCCCTAGTAGCGCCCTTGCCTTGCCGGTGCGGGCTAGTATACTGGCTCGACGGTGGTGGTGATTTGTGTTGTGCGTGGTGCTCTAGGTGTAGGGGAGTAAACAACCTAATTCCGAGATGGCAAGCTCACCACGTTGGCCAGCATAACAGGAGCTCCCATGTATACCACAGCATTCCTAGCAGAATGCTTCTTCCGACCATAGCTAGTGTTGGATCCATTGTTGCCACCGTTGTTGTTGTTGGTTCTGCCTGAAGCCATAGTCTGCTTTACGAATGCTACTAACGTAGGGAAGCTTCTGCTATTTAGTGAGCTCTCAACACAGGAGCCAGCTCTGATCAGGGATGCAAAGGTTGTAATGGGTTGGATGCTTAGCAGAGCCCCAGTGGCTGGTTGTGCCCCTTGAATTATTATTTCGATAGACTCTTCATCAGATGGTTTATCACGCACTTGTGAAGTGAGGGCTCGCCAGCACCTGACGTACTCCCCAAACGGCTCGTGGGGCTTCTTCTTGGTGGCAACTAGGTCCTCACGCTTTAGGACCATGTCGAGGTTAAAAGAGTACTGCTCCAGAAAAGCTTGGCTCAGATCATTCCAGGTCCTTATGGTAGACATATCCAGTGATGTGAACCATTTTAGAACTGGACCTGTAAGACTTTTGTGGTAGTGATGCTATTGGCAAAGTAGCAACGCCTGTCGTCGAGACAACGGGAAGCTGTGGCGACGACTGCGGTGATGGTGAGACTGGTGCAACGTGAAGCGCCTGAGTAGGCGGAGCAGGATCCTCGGGAATGGGATAGACAGGCGTAGTCAGAGTGGGATCCAAAGTGAAGGCCATGTTTTGCAATTTCTACGTAAGGGTCAGAAGTTCCTAAGATTGTACGGTGATAGAACCATCGGTAGCAGTACTGAGGGCTAGAAGAGCAAGCGGTAGGGATGTCATAGGGGGCTGGAAGTTCAAAGATGTTGCAAGTCCAATTCCTACTGCTGAGGCAATCGCAGCCAGCTGGGTGTCAAGTGAATGGGGGTCAATTGAAGGACAAGGCATCATCAGATCAGATGCCCTACTGGTAGTTATGGTGACCGCCTCAGTCGTAGGCTCCAGACCACTAAAGGTCTGCCAGTGTCCCAAAATCGACGGACAAGGAACTCCAGGTGCCTGAAAATGGCTATCATAGAGTGAAGATGGAATGACTGATGTCAAAGTAAAGGAGGGAGGGGCGGAAACAGGAATCCCCTCTAGAGCAGCTGGTGCAAAGGTCTCAGATGCTCACTGGGCCATAATAGTCCACGAATGGGTAAGGATGGGGCTGCGATTGCAAACGAGAAGATGACGCCAACACGGAGCTATCGTCGGAAGTGATGAATAGCTCAAGAGAAGACAGTAGAGAACAGTGCCTCAAGACAGAGGTCACAGAAAGGAACTCCCAAGCTCAGACCTAGGAACTCGCACACAGAACTCTATACCTGACAAGGGAAAATAACCTAAAGTGTCAATGAAGAAGTGAAGACAAGACAACAAAAGAAGTAAGTTAGCTATGCAATTGTTTGTTAGGGTGGCATGAATGACACACATGCACATGAATGATACTAACATGCTCTCTCTCACCATGCATGTCCCACATGGAGCGGACCATATGGGATGCACTCATGGATTTGGGTTTTGACACTGGTCAGAAAAGTAAGGCCCCCATTTTAAATCCTGGTCGGAGCACAGGCAGTGTACGGGTGATGCATTGGTGGCCTCGTCTCCTACAGTAGCATGGAGTTGTACCCTCTACTAGCACCGACACGACCCCAGACATGGGGGGACAAACTAGCAACACGCCCTACGCCAAAGCTATAGAACAGGCTGCTTGGATTGTCCTTCGCAAACTGTGGGTGGACCCAGAGGAGAAGATGCATGCCCTATATGATCAACCATGTGATATGCTTTTGTGTCTTTTACTTGCGATTTATTAAACCTTTGGGATTTGTGAGCATTTGTCTCTAGTTATGCCTTATTATTTGTTCATCTGAGTTTGTGTGTTTTATTTTAACCAGATAGGGAGGCAAACATGTCTCTACTCCCTTAATCATGGCAAATTCAAATAAAAGGAAAAAACACACAATCATGGCATCCAAAAAGTCAAACATGGCATGTGCTGGTGTAGTGCTCACATGAAGGTGAATAAAAGCAAGTATGGACGAACAAAGCATGAATTAAGTCATGTGCATGTGCAGTGGCATAGCAATAGTGTAACAAGGCACAAAAAGGCATGTTCAATCAATCATGTACAAGCAAACAGAACAAGCAAACATGAAATAAACAAACCTAAGACAAGTAAGGAAACCAGAATGAAAGCTAGAATCTGGTTATCCCTAGTGGAGTCAAAAGTTCCTGTGACCATGCCGGTGGAACCCTACACGGCTCTCCTCTACCAGGTGCGTGGAAGCACTCGAGGAGTCCCGATACGATCACGGAGAAGATGGTGAATCCGGAGAAGAAGACTAGACTCAGAAACACCAAGGGAAGATAAGAAATGATAAGGAAAGGAGTCACCACCTAGTCTTTTAATGTAAAGACGAGGAAAACCAAACAAACATGAAAACCTAGAAGCAAACAAGGTGATGAAAACATGTGTGCTCCGTGCCTAATTGATATAATGCACAAATGAATGCGGGCCAGAGAAAGGGTAAGGATTTTGGTTACACATGGGGAAGGGATTAGGCACCCCCATGCGTCCGAGAAACTCGGTCTTTCTAGGTTTCCCACTTGTCAATAGTCTAATGGGTGTGTGCTTGCCTATTCAGAATGCTCATGCTAAAGATGACTAGAAAACATGCCAAATCAAAGAGAAGAACTGAAATAAGGGAAAAAGTTAATCTGAGGGGCAAATGTAGGCATTGAGAATGCCGCTTTACTGTACGCCCTTGGGCGATGAGGAAAATTGTGAAAATCGAGAAAACTCTCGGAAAGCGTCACACAAATAAGCAGAAACTCGAAGAAATCCGAGAAAATCAAATTAGGAAAATAATCCTCATTCGGGACAATGTCGGCTTTGTCAAACCTTTTAATGTACGCCCTCGGGGGATGGAAAGCCAAATCAAATCAAAAAATACAAAAATCGACGGAAATCAGGGAAACGACGAGAAAACCAACCTTGAAACGAGCTAGGAATGCAAACGCAACGCAAGGAAGAAATCATGAGAAAACATGCATGAAAAATAGCAACAAAAGGTGCAAAATGCATGCAAGAGTGAAAATGAAAGTTCCAGGGGCCTTTGCGGAAAAAACCCAGAATCTGAATAAAATTGAATTTCTGGAACTAAATCATCAAAAATACATAGAAAAACACATTTCATGTAGTTTTGATGAAATCTGGGGTCAAATGTGCAAATCTGTGCATTTTTAACCAAATTGAAGGTTCCTAGGGGTTAAAATGCAATTATGCCATCAAAACATGCATTCAGAATAATTTCAGAAAAGTTCAGGGGCTAAAATGCAATTTAAACCACATGAATATGCATTTAGAGTGATTTCAAAAAAGTTCAGGGGCTAAAATGCAAATTAACCAGAGAACTATGCTTTTAGAATGATTTTCAAGAAAGTTCAGGGGCTAAAATGCAATTTAACCAGAGAAATATGCATTCAGAATGATTTTAATGAAGATCAAGGGCTTAAATGCAATTTGCAAGCCTGGAAAACTTTATTAGAAAATCTCAAGGAAGACAATGCAATATTTACAGTTAAAACGATTTAAGCCATGGCCTGATCTAAGATCAGACTCCGTGGGAAGCAAGAAGAGAAGGAGGGGAAGAGATCCATCGGCTCGGATCAGAGATTTGACGGCTGGAGAGGGCCTCCCACCTCCCTCGCCGTCGACACTACTCCGGCAACGGTGTCATAGAAGAACGGAGTTCCAGAGGTTGCAGCGCGGCAATCCAGAGGTCTGAGTGGCTGCAGGGCATCGAGAGGAGCATTCCCATTCCATCAGGGGCCAAAACGGTGAAGGATCGCGCAATGCAGGTTCCGTCGACCGTTGTCATCGTCTCCTCCAGCAAGCGAGGTTGCGGGAGCGATCCAAGGCTCGAGAAGTGGCCTGATGGCCCTAGTGTGCTTGGGGGGATTCCGTGGAGTGTTTCTGGAGGCTCGGAGAAGCGCGATGGGGCTGGAAGGGTGCGATCAACTGCTGGTTCCAGTCGTCTTCTCCGGCGACGGCGACGTGGTGTGACTCCGGCGATCTTCTGGTGGAGGCTCCAAGAGGCAATGAAGTGCCGTTTCGATGGGCGGAGAAGCAAAAGGGAGGACAGGAGAGGAAGACTTAAGCCACTAGGTCCAGGGACAAGCCCTGGACCAGCCACCCAACCTAGGCCACCGGAAAACGACTCCGGCGATGCCTAGGGACCGATTCCGACCAGGGAAAACCTCTAGACTTGTTGGAATCAACCAAGGAAAACAGAGGGAGTCCTAGGAAGCAAAAATTGAAATGAAACGAAGTCTGGTAGAGAGCGTACCTGGTAATGCGCTATAGCTTGTCGGAAGAGGTTGAAAGCTCTGGCTCCTCACCTCCGCGAACCTCCTCCCTCTTCTTGGAATTCTCTCTATCTCCTCCTCCCTTTCTCTCTCGCTCTATTTCTCTCGCTCCGTTCTTCTGCGCTTCTTCTCTCTTGCTCCTCCTTTTATAGGTGAACCCATCACGAATTCTAACAAACAGCCACCACCCGTAACAAACCACAACAAAACCCAACATCCTGTAACAAACAAGCATCACAACTGTCCCCCACGCACCTCCATCTTGTCTGCCCGCGCACCGACAGCGATCAACGGCCATCCGAGCTCGTGGTGAAGCATCTGGCGACCCCAATTCGTGGAGGGCTCGAGCTTGGTTGTTGTTGAACAACTTGGTGAGCCAGGAGCGGAGGGAAATGATTCAGCTGGATTGGCTGTGGTTGGATCATGGCCTTCGGCTTGGTTCATTTGGAAGAAGAAGATGATGAAATGGGTTGAAGTGTTGTGGGCCTCCATGGGCCTAAGTAGGCTTTCATGGGCCTTGGTAGGCTTTGATGGGCTTAATGGGCTTTGGTAGACTGCTTGGGCCTCGGTGGGCCTAATGGGCTTTGATGGGCCTTCATGGGTTTGACGAGCTTTCATGGGCTTAATGGGCCTAAGTGGACTTAATGGGCTTAATGGGCTTTCATGGGCTTTCATGGGCTTAATGGGCCTTGGCGGGTTTGATGGGCTTTCATGGGCCTTCATGGGCTTAGTGGGCCTTTGTGGATTTGAGGGGCTTTCATGGGCCTAAGTGGACTTCATGGGCCTTGGCTTTGGGACTAAACCAGGGTTTGAGTTCATTTGTGGTTAAAAGCCCCGCTAGCACAATTCCAGCCTGCAGACCTGCAAAACTGGAGTGTCTACACTATCATTCATGGATGGTTTCTTAGGTTATAATCAAATCAAAATGGCAGAGGAAGGCATGGAGAAGGCATCTTTCATTACCCCATGGGAGTCTTCTGCTATAGAGTAATGCCATTCGAGCTCAAGAATGCTGGCGTCACTTATCAGAGGACGATGACTGTACTATTCCATGACCTCATGCACCAAGAGATCAATGTTTACGTAGATGACATGATTGCCAAGTCCAGAGAGCCCGAGGATCACCTCACTTGCCTAAGAAAGTTATTTGATCGTTTGTGGATATACAAGCTCTGTCTTAACCCCAACAAATGTGTATTCGGAGTATTATCAGGAAAGCTCCTTGGATATATCATCAATCAGAGGAGAATTGAGGTGGATCCCAACAAAGCTAGAGCCATCATTGAGATGCCTTCCCTTACAACAGAAACGGAAGTCTGAGAACTACTGGGGCAACTACAATACGTTAACAGATTCATTACCCAGCTCACACTAATTTGTGAGCCAATTTTCAAGCTCCTAAAGAAGAATGCACAAATTAATTAGAGCGAGGAGTGCCAAGCTACTTTTGATAAGATCAGGCAACTCTTAGCGAGGCCTCTAGTCTTGGTCCCTCCAACGCCATGGCGACTCTATATCTATCACTCACACAACATTCAATGGGCATGGTCCTAGGCCAACATGATGAGTCAGGTCGCAAGAAAAGTGCTATCTATTATTTGAGCAAGAAGTTCAATGATTGCGAAGTTAAGTACAACACCATTGAAAAGGTCTACCTACCCCTTGTTTGGGCCACACAACGCCTCAGACATTATATGATGGTGTATCCCATCTTGCTTTTGTGTCTTCATGATCCCATGAAGTATCAGTTTCAAAACTAGCACTAATGGATAGATGTGTCAAGTGGCAGGTGTTGCTATCTCAATACGACATCACCTTTGTCACACAAAAATCAATGAAAAGGCAGGTTGTAGCAGATCACTTGGCTGATTTACCCTTATAGAATATCAACCCATGCAGACTCAGTTCCCTGACGAGGACATACTATTTGCCATGGATGATACAGAGCTGGAAGGGCCTAGTGATAAGAAACAATAGCACCTTTACTTCGATGGTACAATCAACAAGAGAGGTATGGGCATCAGCGCAATGTTGGCAACACCATAGGGCTAGTTGATTCCACTTGCTAGAAAGCTGAACTTCGAGTGCACTAACAACGTGGCCAAGTACGAAGCATGCATCCCTGGACTTCAGGCTGCACTGAGCACGGTGTGCGAAAGCTACAAGTACACGGTGACGTCATGTTAGTCAACTCACAAGTTAATGGTAGTTGGAAGACAAAGGACCTGAAGCTCATGCCATACCACACTTACCTCCTAAAACTCATAGAATTTGAAGAGATCCGCTTCTCCTTCATGAACAGAGCCAAGAATGCCTACGCCGATGCACTTGCCACTCTTGCATCATGGCTATCCATACCAGAAGACCATGTAGTGGATGTATAAGTTACTTGTATAAATCAACTTGCACACTGTATGAGTATAGAAGAAGTAGATCCATCAGAGAAACTTTCGTGGTATCATGATATGAAAGTCTTCTTAGAGACTAGAAACCATCCTCTAGATGCCTCAGCCACAGATAGGAAAACCATGACGTAGTTGGCAACGAAACACGTGCTCGAGGCCAGACACCTGTACAGAAGGTCTTATAATTAGATGCTCCTACACTACTTAAACAAGAGAGAGGCCGATTCCATAATGTTGTAGATACATGCTGGAATGTGTGGGCCTCATATGAATGGGGTGTTACTAACCAAGAAGATAATGTTATAAGACTATTTCTGATCAACCATGGAGGTAGACTACAGTAGGTTTGTGTGAAGATGCTACAACTACCAGATCCACAAAAATCTAATCCATGCATCCCTACAGCAATGGCACAGTATGTCTTTACCATGGCCATTCTCCACCTAGGGACTCAATGTCATAGGCGATCACCACCATAGTTACAGAGAAGTTTCTCAAGAACAACATCATCACCTAACACAAGGTCCCTCATGCCATTGTCTCCAATAGGGGACCAATTTTACGGCAAAGAGGGTCGAAAACTTCTTACAGAATCTGCATATCAAGCACCACAGATCCTCACCATACAGTCCACAAATGAACAGAGCAATGGTGTCTGCCAACAAGAATCTCACTAAGATCTTGAAAAAGATGGCAAAGACACACGAGAACTAGCATGATAAGCTTCCATATGTACTATGGGCTTACAGAACGTCAGTTTGGACCTCAACCGGTGCAACTCCATACTCCCTAGTGTACGGTATGGAAGCAGTTCTACCCATTGAGGTGGAGATATCCTCGCTCAGGATCTTAAAGGAAGCTAGATTGGAAGAGGAAGAGTGGGTCGAAGACCACTATGTGTAGTTGAACTTGATAGACGAGCACAGACAACATGCCATCCACCATACCCAATGCTAGCAAAAGTGAATGGCAAGAGCTTACTAGAAGAAATCTTGGCCTAGAAGTTTCGCACTAGGCAACATAGTCTTGCTAGACATTTACTTCCCAAATGCTTGTGGTAAGTTTGGACCCAATTGGCGAGGTCTGTTCGTCATCAAACAAGTCTACTCCGGAGGAGACACAGCCCTGAAGGATATGGATCACATCGAGCAATCCGAGCCAGTCAGCACATACTACTTGAAGAAGTACTACCAATGAGTAAAGGTTGTATCTTTGCCCTATGAGTCTTTCTTCTTCTACACTCATATACTTGTTATATCTACATTTGCATTTCAGCAACATTTCTGCATTCATAATACTTTACAACTCTTGCATGCATTTCACTGTATTTTGTCAAGCAAACTCAGCATCAATAAATAGCATCATTGGCATCATTAATAATCGCCCGATGACAAAAATCGAGTCATGCTTGCTTATTTACGAGGGAAATGGTACCACCTCAGTCGACACTATCTAGGTTGCTTAGAAAGTAAGGGAGCAACCATCCTTTATGATCTGGACGAAATACCCAAACCACCTAAGGAACCTATACTTCCAGAATGAGAGAAAAATACTAGGGTGAGAGTGAGTATGTGCCAAGAAAATACACCTTTCTAAGGACATAAAAGAATTCAGAAGATAGAAGGCATAGATAGAAGTCAAACCTAGAGAGAGAGGCGAGCAAAGTAGCTCTATCCCTATGACTCATCTTGGAGAGGAGTCGAAGTAAACGCTTGTGAAATCCACATCTCCGAAGAGACTAGCCACCTCTTCTTACAAAAGCAGCTCCCCAGACCAGGCACCTATTACCTCCAAGCCAAGGATGGAGTGAACATCAATGCTTAAGAGGGAGCAGAAGAAAATAGTAACACGAAAAAAAAGTAGGAATAGAGTCATGTGAAGTTTGACATAGAGTCTAGATTACATCACCACCACCTCCGAAGAGCCTAGCCACCTCTTCTTACAAAAGCAGCTCCACAGACCAGGCACCTATTACCTCCAAGCCAGGGATGGAGTGAACATGAATGCTTAAGAGGGAGCAGAAGAAAATAGTAACACGAAAAAAAAGTAGGAATAGAGTCCTGTGAAGTTTGACATAGAGTCTAGATTACATCACCACCCACTTCAAAGAACCACCAACAATCTAAGAGCCCGGATAGAGTTTCCTGAGTCCTGGAACCATCCCTTCCATGTTTAAAGGCATTGCTGATACTGAGAGCATCGTCTAAATCTCAAAAAACATTCATCAAGCATGCATCATTCCTTTTTGGCACAATCTTACCCCCTTGTAGGGCTTCACGTAATCCTTTTAGCCAGAGGCATGCCAGCTGCTTTGTGGCTAAGGGGGTTTGGAGAATACTTCAACCAAGGACATGTCAGCTGCTCTTTTGTCGAAACCTCTATTGTCTAACTAGGGACATGTCAGTTGCCTTACGGACAAATACACAAGGCCAATACTTCAACCAAGGGCATGTCAGCTGCCTTATGGTCGAAGATCTCTCTACCCTAACCAAGGGCATGTCAACTGTCTTCTGGATAGGCGAAGGATTCATAAAGCATAGTCAACAATCATCCACTGATCCCAAGTGACACCCCAATAAACCAGAACAGTCTGACAACAATCAAAAAGTGCTTATCAAAGAAGATGTTGTTTAACACAGTTATAGCAGAAGAACAAGGGCAGTGGTAAGTCCAAAGTCAGATGGAATGCTCTGGGGGGCCCCAAAGATGTTCCTGATTATTGTTGAGCCCAACTGATGTCAGACTAGCTCATATAGCCAGTTCCTATTACTAGTGCAAATTTGGAGTAGATATACCTTGCAAATTTCAAAGTGGATCGTATAAGTAGATGAAAGTGGCACGATCTGCAAAATCAGTAGAAAAATCTGTTAGTTCAGAATGCCTGCCCAGCTATCCAAAAACCTGCCCATGCCCATCATATGAGCTTAAACATCCAAGCAGAAATATGAAATGCACTAACATGACATAACAGCAATATTGAATACACTAATACATTATCAGAGTTCATATAAGCCTAAACAAACACCCTACCAATTGAAAGCAAAGAAGCTAAAGTATATCTCAGTCATCTGAGTCACTCTACGCTCTCATGGAGCTCCCAACCTCAGGGAACAAAGGAGGACCAGGTGCAACCTCACGGATAGACCATGTCTCCTCGATCTCGGCCTTGTACTTCGTAGTATACCCATTGCCCTTCATAATGGTAATTCTGTTGGAGTGAATACAACAGCGTAGTAGCTGAGACAGCTCTGTAGTCATAGCAAGTGAGCTAAGGGAGTACAGCTGAAAGCAGTCCAACATTTGACTCTGGGTAAAAGAATCTTGGTAATAGTCAAACTAATGCATCACGCAAATTGGGTGGTACTCCACATCCTCGGTA
The DNA here is from genome assembly GCA_024699735.1 of Posidonia australis. Lineage (NCBI taxonomy): Eukaryota > Viridiplantae > Streptophyta > Magnoliopsida > Alismatales > Posidoniaceae > Posidonia > Posidonia australis. Next base: position 9,487 of record JAMKQA010034013.1, on the reverse strand, counting down.
AGCTCTGGAAGAATGATCAGCCTCATGTCACTATCGTTGATGAAAACAACAAATGGATCTACGATAGATGGGATGATATGCCAAGCCACCCTGTCCTCTATCAGTCTCTCCAGCCTCGCGTATGTCTCAACAGACAACAGGGATGGTATGAGAATGCCTGCTGCAGTAGTAAGCCTTAAAAGCAAAATGCTGGGGATGCAAAACCTCTACTCCCAGGCGTGCAACTAGCCAGACCTATTGCAAGATAAAGTAGTGGTCAGTACCCAACAAATGATGCAAAAAATAGCAACTACAGAGGATATTTTCTACCTACACTAGAGCCCCGTAGCCATAAAAGTATCGACAATGGTGCAACAATTGATCCAAAGCCTGGTATGTCTCGGCTAGGATAACCAAAGCCAAATCTATCTGGCAAGTGACTACTGCTAGGGCAATCTCAACAACTTCAATGCCCACTATCATCCAACCATGACTAAAGACCAGCTCCCCAAAGAAGCGAACGATGAAGCCTCGCAGCCACAGCTCATCACCCAAAACTACACGCTTCTTAGACACCTCATCAAAGTACTCCAACCATAGCATGGGGAACTGACCGTTAGTACAAATAAGGCGACACCTGCACTCGCTAGTCGAAACGCTAGTCAGTTGGTTCAAGATAGAAGCATAACCATCGTGCCTCATAAATATGGTTGTTGTAAGATGTAAGACCCCTTTGTGTTTCACTTCTGGTATGACGTGAAAACTCGAGATCTGATGTGAAGTTGAGGTTGTGGATTCACTGGCTCACCGAATCGACGACTAGATGTCGTTTGGTAGCTTCCTCGTGCTATGTAAAATTCTTTCCTTCAAAACAAATAAGGAAAAAAAAAGAGAAAATGGATTAGATTAGGTGTAGTAAACAAATAATAAAAGAATAACTTAAACATGCAACTAAATATGAACTAGGGGGTGATTGTCCGCATGCATATGCCATGTGCTATATTATGTCATGCAATGGATTATGTGCAATAGAAAATGAAATAATTGAAAAACAATACTCCTTTCACCATCGTACGCTGTGGAGCAGATAAGGAAGTGGAGGCCTAGACGGAGCTCCGGGGGTGCGCGTAGGATTGGATTGAAAGGATCTCTATGGATCTAGGACGATTTTGACAAGGCTTCACTAGGAATTGATCTCTTTAGGCAACCTCTCTCTAAAATTTCGAAGGCCTCCCAGAACTCAAGGTGTAGGGGTCTATTTACAGATGCGAGGACATGAGGAATCTCGTCAAAATTGATTATGTAAACTTCTAGAAGCAAGAAATTCGAAAACAAGATAATTTAATCTCGTTGCCCATGGAGCAAGCGACACATTGAGATGTGTCGCTACATGGACAGGCGACGACCCGAGATATTCTTTTTCGGTGCGAGAAAATAGCCAAAAATATCTTTTTGGGTTTAGTCGTCGCCCATACTAGTACCGAGTTCTAAATATCTCCTCGTTTAAAAATAAAATCCAAAACCAATTCAACAAATATCTAGTAACTGTAAATGACTCGTCTTGACTTTTTCAAACTCTCAAAATTGCTAGAATATTCTAGAAGATATTTGAATTCAAAATCAAATATTAAATCCAAATTCAAAGTTAAAATCACATTTAAAAGATAAAATCCCCAATAATTACGAGAATTATAATAAATATATCTATAATAAATTCTAGTCTCGCAATTACATAAATATTTGAAAATTAAGCACCTATTGAAATCATCTTTTTAAATTAAAGATAATTCTAGCATTTAAAAAGTGATAATTAATATCATATCATGTTTTGGACCATGATAAAAATTTATGATATTAATCCTAACATCATCCATTATTCTAGATGTTTCTAGAATTATCTAGCATTAATAAAGATTTATATGATGTTCCATAAAAAAAATAAATACTTAGAAAATCCTAGAAATTATAATAATCATGGGAAAAATCATTATAATGCTTATAAATATCCCATATACTATATTAAAGCCTAGGATGACAAGTTGTTATGAGAGGCAACACCTAGGATGCCAGGCGCCATCTTAGTTGGTGCTAGAATCTAGTCGCCTATTTTAGAGGCGACGAGATATGTCGCCTCCTAGAATGGTGTTTAGACTAGTCGCCTGTCTCGAAGGCACTATCTTTGTCTTTTGCATTTTACCCCCTATATTTTATGTTAAATTCAGATAAGTTCCTCAAAAGCCTGGAAATTACTCAAAAATCGCATGAAATCATAAAAACAACTTCTTTAAGCGTAGAGTACTCATATCTGCCACCAATTTGAATAAGATGAAAGCGTTAGCTTTGTCACAGCTAGCGACTCACACCAAAACGTTTAAGGGACTCAAGCCTGCCACTAGCATGAGTGAGTTAGCTCTGTCACAAATAACAACCTTGAAACAAGTAAAATCAAGAATGTTTTTAAGGAAAACATGAAATATCTGGAAGATAGAGCAGAAAATCCCCAGTCCTATGATCTAAGGCGCCTCAAAGGTTCCTATCCTAAATGACTCTAGGAAATGCGAAAATGGGATATCTACAAATGCCCCTCTTTGGAGGTGATCTTCGAACAATATTAGCTCCAAGGTAAGAACGATATCTCCATTGAGCATTTTCTAGAAAGGGGATCTCGCTCTCAAATGGTCCACCACAGTTGGACCGTTAGAGGAAGAATAAAAGAGGGAACAAACTTGATTTCGAGAGCGGCTCACACAATCGAGTGGTTCATTTAACATTGTCGTCATGTTGAAGGCTCAGTCATGGAGGGGTCTAGCCAGTTTCGGAGCTATGTGTCACAGCAGGATGTCGAAACCATGTCAACCATGTAGAAATGTCACTTCAACGGGGCAAAAACTAAGGATGGTTAGGGGGCGTAACCGTGGTCGACCAAGTGTGAAATGGAAATGATTGTGGGGCAAATACCCTAACGCTGATCGAAAATAAAAAGGGATTTGTGGCTACTTGTCTGAGAGCTTACTCTGATTGAAACAACAAAAGGATAGGTGGGACTTAATTTGCTCTGAGAGGATCACAGTTCTAAGGTTTCTAACTCTCTTGAAGAACATTGCTCCGTTAGTGCCTCCACTTCCAATGCATGATTCCTAAATGCATGGATGCATGACTCAAGCAGATAACAATGTATATGCAAGGTCAACATACGATGCAATGAATAGTCTATATGACAGGTTAGGCCGGCGAGGTACGGGTGGTCCCTAGCCATACAGACATATGCAAGATGTATGAATGCAATTTGTTGTGGTCAAGTGTTTTCCATCCTCGAATGTGACCAACACTCTCAAAAAAGGACTGTCGTCCCACAACTCAACTTGGCTAGTAAAGGGGCTCTATGAAAGAAGAACCGGATGAAGGAGTGAACCCTTACTTTGCCAAACCAGGGTTTTACTTCTTGGTCAAGGCTATGTCTATGTACACGGTCAGGTCTCCAATAGCGAAAGTCCATTGCTTGATGTGATGCGTGGTTGGGTCTTTCACGTATATAGCGGAACTTGATGTAGCCTCGTGATGAGACATATGTGAAGCACACAGTGGGACTTGATGCAGCCTCATAGTGGGACTTGATACACTAACACCTGGTGCTACCTACACACTCAATAGGATGTTAGTAATCAAAGGGTGTACCTTTCCCTTTCATTAGAAGAGTTGCCTAGAAAAGGTATTTTAATGCTATCCCTTAACTCCCCTAAGTTTAAAACTAGGTGGAGGGAATTAGTCTTGGCCTCAACTGAGATGGAAAAGTAGAGCCCAATGGACGCCGATTGTGAGTCATCTGTGGATGCTCTAAAATCATCGCGAGGCAATGTCTTTGTGGTGAAAATGCACCCAAGCCATGAAAGGCACGCTTGGGTAGGACGCCTCACTCCAAAACCTGGTGGGTCAATAGGTGCATCATCGATCAGACCAACTCTAGTTTCCTTACTACGTTTTTACTTGCAGGTAAGGTAGATGGCACTACTTATTATTTGTTTTTAGGTTTTTCGGGTTTTCTGATTTTTTGGGATTTTTGGATTTTCTGATTTTTGTTTTTGGATTTTTTTTATTTTTAGATTTTCCATTTTTTTTATTGATTGATGATGAGTGTATGGTCACCACCTCCCTCTCACGCATCTAGTGTCACAGCCTTGTATTATCCAAGGTGAGAGAGTGGTCCCTTCTATCATGTCTTGACCTTTTGAGGACTCGGGACCTCACACTAGCCTTGGTTGATTATTACCTCCCTTATTTATTCAGTCCTTGAGCTTCTAAAGTTTTCTACCCCATGCCTATGGGTGAAAGAGTTGGGGGAGCCTCGAGGTTTAGCAGACTCTCAGCGTCGGTTATAGCTCTAGTGTCGCCCGTCGATGGTTTGTTTATGCGCCTGTAGCTTACCCAGGGGTTTTAAGCTTTCATTCATTGCTAGACAGCTTCTTTGCTGTCATCTTTTCCTTCTCTTTTTTTCCTTTTGGGGTTCCTATCTCTGGTTATTTTTAGGTAGATGTTCGTCCATCACCACCTTCTCAGACTTATGCTATGATGGCACATCTACTTATTTGTCGGTTGTCTCACCCCGTTTTGAGTACTCGCCCATCACTACCTTCTCGGACTCATGCAATGATAGCCTACCCGATCATTCGTGCTCTCCCCTCTTTTGGAAGCTTTTCTAAGTTGTTTTGCTCTTGTTTTGGTGTGCTCGCCCATCACTGCCTTCTGAGACTTATGCTAGGATGCCACGCACGCTGCATTGGGCGAGCGGCTATTATGATATGCCTAAGTTTCGAGCCAGCTTTGCTCTTATCTCCCCATGCAGTGTATGTGAGGATAGGACAAGGTTAAGTTTACCCTAGTTGCTCAACTTATTTTCCATATAGGAGATAACTTTCTTCCTTAGCTGGTACTAGGTCTTGAGTCTTTTTTAAGCTTCAGCATGTTGATTAAGGGTGTACTTCTAGAGTACATATAATTTCTAAGGATCGGGAGAGATCTCTAGGTTATCCTACCCAATAAGGCAAACTTTCCCTAGGTGTTACATCCTTTGCTTAAATAATGTTTTGGAAGCTTTGCATAATGTTCTAAGGTGTCAGGCATGACCCACACTCATCAATTATCTTTATTATTATTTTCTTTATTGCTATTTCGACTTAGTCTAGCATGTAGAATAATAAAGACAAAATAAAGGAAAATGTTCAACAAAGAAAGGAAATTAATGTCTTATTTACAAGTTTTTTGCAAAGGAAATGACCTTGCCTCTAGTTGGGCTCGATCGAGTCTCTTATTTCTCTCCCTAGATGGAGGGGTTTACCTGTGGGGTGGTTGTAGTAGCCTGCCCCTAGCGTTGAAGCTTCAGATGGTACATCATTCGGCTTTTCCTTTGGTTTGTGCCTAGTCCTTGCCCTTTCAGGGTCATTGTCTGACTCTTCTTGACTTGGTTCTCCTATCATTGAATGTTGAGGTGTCAGTGGTGCACTTTCTGATTTTTCTTTTGGCTTGCGCCCAATTTTTGCCTTGTTAAGGTCATGGTTGGACTAATCTTGACTTGGTTGCTGCAGTGTGCCCTTGGTGGTTTGATCTCTCTGTAAGGATTCCCTCAGGCTCCCATTATGACTATTGAGGCCTCCTCAAGTCCCTTCTAGGCTAATGTATTCAGTGATGTCCGTGGCAAGCTCCTCTGCAAGCTCCTTTTCTTCTATAGGATCAGGCTGCTTGGGTGAAGGTTCTTCTCAGACACAGGCTGCCTGAGGATGGCGGTAGATTAGGTTGATTACAGCCTCTAGGTAGTACCAGTCTAAATCAGCATACTCATATACACAGGCCACATATTGTTTTCCCCCATCATGTCTCGGAACATTTGGGAATCTGGCCCTTCCTCATACCAAGGGTTTGAGTTGTACCATTCCTCTAGAGGTTCTTTGTTGTATAACTTCGGTGGGGGTCTTTCTTCACCTAGTTCTGATGTAGTGGGTTCCCATGCTACCTTGGAGTCTACCCAATGATTAGCTCTAACAATGATCACTTTCCCTTAATGTTTGAATTTGAGAAGTTGATGTAAAGGGGAGGCAACAGTGCCAATTTCTGCCATCCAAGATCGCCCTAGGATTAATGGCTTTGCTAGGTCATGCTCCATTACTATGGCCGTGGTGTTGCTAGTGAGGGGACCTACCGTGACATCCAGCTGAATTGTCCCGATCGCTTCCCTTTGACTATTGTCAAAAGCTATGTAGGAGAAGCGACACCTAGTAATCCTCGTTTCTTTAGTGTCCAGGGACTTCAAGGTGGACAAGGAATAGATGCTTTTGCTGGTGCCAATATCAACGAGTATCCCGTGGAGCAAACGGTCGTTGATGTACGCGTTGATGATCAATGGGCACGATTGCTCCTCGGGTACGGGCAATTCTACATCTTGGAAGACGATATTTTATCTTCGAACTTTGTGATGATTCTTCTGGTTAGTTCGGGGTCATCTTCTTCCTCATCTGGTTGGTCATCTCAAGGTTCGTCTGCATCCTCCTTTGACCATATCCCCAACTCAAGCATTGCTAGTGGATCCTATTCTTCTTCGTCGATGTTGGGTGGCCCTAGGTCCAGGTCTGCTTGTATATGCTGGAGGAGTGTTGGTTCTGGCAGAGCAGCTGGCTAGACGTCCTTGTCAACTCCGGTGTCATAAGGAGGCTCTGCTTGCATATTAGGGTCTCATTTTTCCTTAGTTGGTGGTTCTTGACCAAGGCTTGCCTACATGTACTCAACATCTACCAACTTTGGGATTGTAAGCTCGTCTTCCTCAACCTCCATGTGGGCTATTGGATTGCTGGGCAGAGGGGCTTGGTGAATCACACATTGTTCTCCTTGAGATGCCCTTAACCTTGCCCTGAGCTCGGTCCACATGATTTCCCATTGGTCATTTAGATCGTAGATTTTTTCCTTGATTGTGAAACACTCCTCCATTGTATGCCCATTCTTCTGATGGTATGGGCAGTACTTGGATAGATCAGCAGAGGGAGCATTTGGGATAAGTGCTAGAGACTGTATGTCTCTACTCTCTACTAGTATTCTATAGACATCGAAGAGTGGCTCTAGAAGCAACGGGTAGTTCTGCTTCTTGGGCCCATGATAACACTATGGTGAAGAAAAGATGTTGTAGTTCTTTTGCCTCTATGGTTGCCCCTATTGGGCGTACACTCGATAGTCCAGAGGCTACTGGTATTGACACCGAGGTTGTTGCTGTGTCGGTTGCCCTTAGTTCTATTACTGATATGGTGTTGGCGGCCTCTGACATTGGACCAACAATCTTTGGTGTGGCATTGGTTGAACTAAATGACCCTGGCACTGAACTGGCTGATTTTGATTCTGCACTGTAGCTTGAGCCATACTACTTGTGGTACCCTCATGTGTGTAGCCATAGGCCTTCTTCTTGCCTTTTCCGTCGTACTCCAGGAATGATAGATCCTCTTTATTGCAAAGGATCTTTGCTGCTCTGTCGTACAACTGGGAGTATGTCTAGAAGTCGCCTATCAGTAAGCCCGCTCTTAATGCACCAGTTGTATTCCGGGCGATGACTTCAACTGCATGGCTTTCTAGGATGTAGCATTCGGATCTAGTAGCCATGTTCCTCCACCTACTGATGAAGGTGATGAAGTCCTCCCTAAGTTTCATCTTTTCAGTGAGGAGGTCTGTAATCGTGGGCTTTTGTTGGATGTGGTGGACATATTGTTGCAAGAATTTTTCCAATACCAGCTTAAAGTCACTAACGTTATGTGCTGTGAGCATGGTGAACCACCTTAGTGCATCTCCTTCCAGACTCTTGAAGAGGTATACTATTAGCCCCTTATCATGTTGGTAGGGTAAGGCGTCTATGGTGAATATAGCGAGATGACTTCATGGATCACCTGTCTCATCATACTTCTGCATTTTGGGCATTTTGAAACCTAGTGGCAAGGTGAAAGGTGGGAACTTGGAAGAATCGAAGCCAACCAGTATTTTTAAAGTGGCCCCATTTCTACAAGTGCTTCTGATATCATTCTCTTGATGTCCAAATTAGGAGTAGCTGTCTGCCCCTGGCCTTGGTACCCTTGGAACTGATGGGATTATTGTTACAGAGGGGTACTATAGTATGGAAGGTAGGAGGATTGAGCTTGAGCGTAGGATAGGGTACTCCATGGTTGCACAGTCGAAGGTGGGGTCGTCCCTAGGTATGGATTTGAATTATAGCTTAGTGGGGATTGTATAGCATGTTGGAAGGAAGGGTAGACCGAAGGTGTGGGATATTGCATGGGCGAAGGTGAGGTTGCCCCAGGGTAAGGATGTGAAGCGTGGCTTGATAGAGGTGGTGCAACCTATGGGACCGAGGGGTAGACCAGGGTAGTGGAATATTGAGCGGGAGATTGTGGGTTCGAGTCCCACTGTGATCGTTAATTTTTGTTGTAAGATGTAAGACCCGTTTGTGTTTTGCCTCTGGTATCATGTGGAAACTTGAGATCTGATGTGAAGTTGAGGTCGTGGGTTCACTGGCTCACTGAATCAATGGTTGGATGTCGTTCAATGGCTTAGATTAGGTGCAGTAAACAAATAACAAAAGAATAATAAAAGAAAAACTTAAATATGCAACTAAATACTAGCTAGGGGGTGGTTGCCAACATGTATATGCCATGGGCTATATTATGTCCTACAATAGATTATATGAAATAGAAAATGAAATAATTGGAAAACAAAACTCCTTTCATCCTCGTACGCTGTGGAGTGAATAAGGAAGTGGAGCCTAGACGGAGCTCCGGAGGTACGCATAGGCTTAGATTGAAAGGATCTCTATGGATCTAAGATGATTTCGGCAAGGCTTCACTAGGACATGATCTCTCTAGGCAACCTCTCTTTAAAATTCTGAACGCCTCTCAGAACTTAAGGTCTGGGGGTCTATTTAGAGATGCCAGGACGTGAGGAATCTCGTCAAAACTAATTTTGGAAGCTTCTAGAAGTAAGAAATTCGAAAACAAAATATTTTAATATTGTCACCAATAGAGCAGGCGACACATCTCAAGGTGTCGCCACATAAACACGCAACGGTCCGAGATATTCTATTTTCTGATGCGAGAAAATAGCCAAAAATATCTTTTTGTGTTTAGTCACCGCCCATATTGGCACCACGTTTCAAATATCTTCTTATTTAAAAATAAAATTCAAAACCGATTCAACAAATACCTAGCAACTGTAAACGACATGTCTTGACTTTTTCAAACTCTCAAAATTGCGAGAATATTCTAGAAGATATTTGAATTCAAAATCAAATATTAAATCCAAATTCAAAGTTAAAATCACATTTAAAAGATAAAATCCCCAATAATTACGAGAATTATATTAAATATATCTATAATAAATTCTAGTCTCGTAATTGTAGGATACTAAGGCTTCTCTAGAGGGGGGTGAATAGAGATTTTCCGATTTTAATTAAGTCTTTGGAATTTATTATGCAATTCAAGAATTTAGCACA
>JAMKQA010034012.1:0-32361 GCA_024699735.1 Posidonia australis | reverse complement strand
AACCCCCCCCCCCCCCCTCTAGAGAAGCTTTAGTATCCTACAAATTGTGAGTCATCCATAAATGTCCCAAAGACCATTATAGGGCAGTGTCCTTGTGGAGAGAAACACACCCAAGCTGTGAAGGCACGCTTGACTAGGATGTTAATATCTGAAATGTGGTGGATCAATTGTTAATTAGTGTCTCGTTTATTTACTTGGTCCCTAAGCTTCGAGGGTTTCCTGACCCTTGCCTATGTGTGGAAGAATGGGGGATTCTTAAGGTTCAACATGCTCTTGGCATTGGCATATAGCTCTAGTGCTGCTCACTAGTATTTGGCCCTAATGCTCCTGTAGCTTACCCAGGGGTTTGGCTTTCTTTTCACTTTTTCTCTCCCTTTCTTTTGGGGTTCCCCTCTCTGTTGTTTTTTCTATAGATGCCTGCTGTGACCATGCCGGTGGAACCCCACACAGCTCTCCCCTACCGGGTGCGTGGGAGCACGCGAGGAGTCACGATATGGTCACGGCAAAGATGGTGAATCTGGAGAAGAAGACTAGACTCAAAAACACCAAGGAAAGATGAGAAAGGATAAGGAAAGGAGTCGCCACCTAGTCTTTTAATGGAAAGACGAGGAAGACCAAACACATAAGAAAACCATGAAGCAGACGGGATGTAGAAAACATGTGTGCTCCGTGCCTAATGGATAAAATGCACAAATGAATGCGGGCCAAAGAAAGGGTAAGGATTCTGGTTACGCATGGGGAAGGGGTTAGGCACCCCCATGCGCCCGAGAAAACTCGGCCTTTCTAGGTTTCCTACTTGTCAAGGATCTACTAAATGTGTGCTTGCTTATTCTAAATGCGTAGGCTAAGGATGACCGAAAACATGTCAAATCAAAGAGAAGAAATGAAATAAAGAGAAAAAGTTAATTCGATGGACAAATGTAGGCATTGAGAATGCCACTTTACTGTACGCCATTGGGCGATGAGGAAAATCGTGAGAGTCGAGAAATTCTCTGAAAGCGTCTCGCAAATCAACGAAAATTTGGATAAATCCGAGAAAATCAAATTGGGGAAAATAATCCTCTTTTCAGGACCACGTCGGCATTGTTAAGCCTTTTACTGTACGCCCTCGGGTGATGGAAAGCCAAATCAAATCTAAAGATGCGAAAATTGGAAAGAATCCGGGAGACGGTGAGAAAACCAAGCTCGAAAAGAGCTGGACAAGCGTGCGCAAAGTAAAGAAGAAAAGGCAAGAAAATTGCATGAAAAAGTGGGACAAAATGTTCAAAATGCATGTGTGAGTGTAAAAATACGAATTCCAGGGACCTTTGTGCAAAAAACCCAAATTCTAAATAAAACGAAAATTCTGAAGCCCAAATCATAGGAAAACTCATTCTATGCAATTATGAAGAAATCTGGGGTAAAATGTGCGAATATATGCATTTTTGGCCAAATTGATGTTTCCTACGGGTTAAAATGCAATTCTACCACTAAAACATGCGCTCAAAGCAATCCAGTGGAAATTTAGGGTAAAATATGCAAGAAAAAGATTCATGAAAGTTTCAGGGGCAATTCAGTAAATTTACCCTAGAAACAGTCATTCTATGTGAAATCTGTAAAGTACAGGGGCTAAAATGCAATTTAACCAAAAAACAATGCATTCAGAAGAGTTTTTGTGAAGTTCAGGGGTTTAAATGTAATTTATTCAGCAAAATATGCATTCATAATGATTTTCAATAAAGTTCAGTGTCTAAAATGCAATTTAACCAACAAAATATGCATTCAGATTGATTTTCAATAAAGTTTAAGGTCTAAAATGCAAAGACATTGGATTAATATGCATAAAAAAGATACTCTTGGGGTTTTTGTTAAACTTTTAAACCTGGGAAACATTATTTTGAATACTCAGGTGGCATAATGCAATATTTTCAGTTAAAACTTTATTCAAACGATTTATGAAAAATGATTTAGGACCTAAATGTAAGAAAAGGATCTATTTGCAATAAAGAAAAGGATCTATTTGCAATAAAGAAAAGGACCTAACTGTAATAGATCAGAAATTTTAAAAGTTTATTAAAATAAAAAATGTTTTTTAATTTTTTAAAAGAAAATGAGAATGGCAGTCGTTGGCGACGGAGCTCCGCCGGAGAGGCAATCAAAGACTTTCTCGTGGTATGATCTGAGATTAGACCCCATGGGAAGCAAGACGAAGAAGAGGGGAGAAGATCCAACGGCCTGGATCGAGGTTCCAACGGTGGGAGTGGGCCTCCCACCTACCTCGCCGTTGAGGCACTCCGACGACGGCATCGGGGAAGAAGGGAGATTGTTGGAGCTACGACACGGCGATCTGGAGGTCGTGGAGGCTTCGGGGCATTGAGAGGAGCCTTTTTCTTCTTCTAGAAGCGAGTATGGTGGATGATGACGCAGAGGGGAGCTACGCCTGCCGTCGACATCTTTTCCTCCGACGAACGAGGTAGCGGCCGCGTTCCAAAGGTCGTGGTGTAGATCTGAAGGCTCTAGAGTACTGGGGGCATGTCATGGAAGCTTTCTGGAGGCTCGGAGCGACGTAGAGTGGCTGGAGGCTTGCGTTCCTGTTCTGGCTCCGATCAGCTTCTCCAGCGATAGCGGAACGTCGTCATTCTGGCGATCCTTTAGTGGAGACCTCCACAGCGATCGAAATGGGAATTGGAGGGACGAAAAAGCAAGAGGTAGGCTAGGAGAGGTAGACCTAGGGTTCTAGGACGAGGGACAAACCCTGGACCAGCACCCCCACCTATATCACCGGAAAACGGCGACGGCGAGGTCCAGGGAGCGATTCCGACTAGAGGAGGCCTCTAGCTTGATTGGAAACGATCCAAAAAGACTAAGGAAGCACTAGGAAACTGAATTCAAAGCTAAATGAGATTGGAGGAGGGCGTACCTGGCCTGACGACGTGCGTCTCCTCCGTAGCTCGCCGGAAGTGGCCTGAATTCACCACTTCTCACCTCTACTAGCCCCTCTCTCTTTCTGAAATTATCCGTTGCTTTGGAATTCTCTGTTTTTCTCTCCCCCAAAAGACCTCCCAACCTTTGCCTCTGCTGCTCCTTTTATAGGTGAAAAAACCTCCGGCGACCCACTGTAACAACCCACTCACTATCTAACAGCCTAACTACCAAACTACCTCACTAAACACTTCCCTATCGGACTAACAGCCCCAACTGCTATCTCCAAGTTGTCTCCCTACTCGCCGACAAAGATCAACAGCGACTCTTGTTCATCCGGTGGCTCTGGTTCGTGGAGAGCTCAAGCTCGAGGAGTATGGCTGCTGGTCAGTGAGCATGGATGAGTGGCTCAGTGGCTGGTTCGTGTGGTGTTGGCTCGAATCAGTAAAGGAAAAAGATGGGTTTATAAGGTGAAGGAAAAAAAATGTAAATGGAGAGGTGGAGATGGGTTGTTGGGTAGGAAAAGAAGAAAATGGGCTGAAATGTTGCATTGTGGGCCTTATGGGCCTGCATGGGCCTAATTAGGCTAGATGGACCTAAGTAGGCTTCCATGGGCCTAAATGGGCCTAAGTTGGCCTAATTGGGCATAATGGGCCTAAGTGGGCCTAATTGGGCATAATGGGCCTCAGGTGAATTGCTTGGGCTAAATGGAATTAAATAGGCCTTCATGGGTTTTGGTGGGCCTTGATGAGCTTTGGTGGGCTTAATGGGCTTTGTGCATGTCCAGTGCGACTGCATGGTGCGCCTAAGAGGTGTGCCTGTCTGGTGCGCCTGCATGGCCCTGGATCACGGCTCAGACCATTTACTGTTGGGTTTGGCGTTCTCTGTCCTTAGGACTAAACCAAGGTTTGAGTTCATTTGTGATTAAAAGCCCTGCTACCACAATTCCAGCTTGTAGACCTACAAAACTGGGGTGTCTACGGATGCCCCTCCCTGAGCGAGGTTGGAGGACGAGCGAGACAGAGATCGATGCTCAGGGTTGACAAAGACACCCCACCTGAAGCCTCAAAAAAGAGTTAATTACAGGCAACCAACTTCTAGTTAGTGAATGCACCAGAAGACCTGTCGCCATAGCTGAAGCTAAATAGAGAAACCAATAGAAATGACAAGTTGACAAGTTGACGACCAACCAACTCCTAAAAGATGTGACTGGTTATCACACTTGTTAAAAAAGCACCGGACAAGACTCACAATGCTTGCCGACCGAAAACTGACTGGTAACGGAAGTCATCCAGGTAGTTCGGGCTACCAACCCAAAGGAGGGATGGAACAAGGAGAGTGGGGAATTCATCGGGCATCACATGGATTGCCTGGGTAGTTCGGGATACCAGCCCAAAGGAAGGAGGCAAACAGTTTGCTTTGATTCCGTCCATTAGGAGCGGCACTCAAAACAAAAAAAGGGGCACTGAGGTTCATCCAGATGGACTGAACCAGGGATGGGAACATCTATACTACATCCGGTAGTGTAGACAGGAGAAAAGGGGAGGCCTTGATTCCATCCGACCGGATAGGAATTCAAAGGCGAGAAGGCAGCTCTGAGGTTCGTCCGCTAGGATTGAACCAGGGAAAGGAACGTCTAGACTCCATTCGGTAGTCTTGAAAAGAAAAGGAGATGCCTTGAATCCATCCGTCTAGATAGGAATTCGAAGGCGAAAGGGTTCTGAGGTTCGTCCGTTTGGATCGAACCAGGGAAAGGAATGTCTAGACTCCGTCCAGTAGTCTAGAAAAGAAACGGAGATGTCTTGAATCCGTCCGTCCGGATAGGAATTCGAAGGTGAAAGGGTTCTGAGGTTCGTCCGTTCAGATCAAACCAGGGAAAGGAACATCAAGACTCTGTCCGGTAGTCTAGAAAAGAAAAGGAGATGCCTTGAATTCATCTGTTCGGATAGGAATTCGTAGGCGAAAGGGTTCCGAGGTTTGTCTGTCTAGATCAAACCAGAGAAAGAAACATCAAGACTATGTCCGGTAGTCTAGAAGAAAGAATGGAGATGCCCTGAATCCGTCCATCCAGATAAGAATTCGAAGGCGAAAGGGTTCCAAGGTTCGTTTGTCCGGATCAAACTAGGGAAAGGAACATCTAGACTCCGTCCGGTAGTCTAGAAGAAAGAAAAGGAGATGCCATGCATCCGACCATCCGGATAGGAATTTGAAGGCGAAATGGTTCCGAGGTTCATCCGTCCGGATCAAACCAGTGAGAGGAACATCTAGACTCCGTCCGGTAGTCTAGAAAAGACAAGGAGATGCCTTGAATCCGTCTGTCCGGATAGGAATTCGAAGGCGAAAGGGTTCTTAGGTTCGTCCGTCTGGATCGAACCAGGGAAAGGAATGTCTAGACTCAGTCCGGTAGTCTAGAAAAGAAAAGGAGATGCCTTGAATCCATTTGTCAGGATAGGAATTCGAAGGCGAAAGGGTTCCAAGGTTCGTCCGTCTGGATCGAACCAGGGAAAGGAACATCTAGATCCGTCCGGTAATCTAGAAAAGAAAAGGCGATGCCTTGAACCATCCGTCCAGATAGGAATTCAAAGGAGAAAGGGTTTCGAGGTTCGTCCATCCGGAACGAACCAAGAAAAGGAACATCTAGACTCCGTTTGGTAGTCTACAAAAGAAAAGGGGATGCCTTGAATCCGTCCGTTCGGATAGGATTCGAAGGCAAAAGGGCTCCGAGGTTCGTCCGTCAGGATCGAACCAGGGAAAGGAACATCTAGACTCCGCCCGGTAGTCTAGAAAAGAAAAGGAGATGCCTTGAATCCGTCCGTCCAGATAGGAATTTGAAGGCAAAAGGGTTCCGAGGTTCTTCCGTCTGGATAGAATCAGGGAAAGAAACATCTAAATTCCGTCCGGTAGTCTAGAAAAGAAAAGAAGATGCCTTTAATCTGTTTGTCCGGATAGGAATTCGAAGGCGAAAGGGTTCCGAGGTTCGTCCGTCCGAATCGAACTAGGGATAGGAACATCTAGACTCCATCCGGTAGTCTAGAAAAGAAAAGGAGATGCCTTGAATCCGTCCGTCCAGATAGGAATTCGAAGGCAAAAGGGTTCCGAGGTTCATCTGTCCGGATCGAACCAGGGAAAGGAACATCTAGACTTTTTCCAGTAGTCTAGAAGAAAGGAAAGGAGATGCCTTGAATCCGTCCGTCTAGATAGGAATTCGAAGGTGAAAGGGTTCTGAGGTTCGTCTGTCCGGATCGAACGAGGGAAAGGAACATCTTGACTCCATCCGGTAGTCTAGAAAAGAAAAGGACATGTCTTGAATCCTTCCGTCTGAATAGGAATTCGTAGGTGAAAGGGTTCCGAGGTTCGTCTGTCTGGATCGAACCAGGGAAAGGAACGTCTAGACTCCATCCGGTAGTCCAGAAAAGAAAAGGAGATGCCTTGAATCTATTCGTCCGGATAGGAATTCGAAGGAGAAAGGGTTCTGAGGTTCGTCCGTCCAGATCGAGCCAAGGAAAGGAACATCTAGACTCCGTTCGATAGTCTAGAAGAAAGAAAATGAGATGCTATGAATCCGTCCATCTGGATAGGAATTCGAATGCGAAAGGGTTCCGAGGTTCGTCTACCCAGATCGAACCAGGGAAAGGAACGTCTAGACTCTGTCCAGTAGTCAAGAAAAGAAAAGGAGATGCCTTGAATCCGTCCATCCAGATAGGAATTCGAAGGTGAAAGGGTTCCGAGGTTCGTCCATCCGGATCGAACAAGGGAAAGGAACATCTAGACTCCATTCAGTTGTCTAGAATAAAGAAAAGGAGATGCCTTGAATTCATCCATCCGGATAGGAATTCGAAGGCGAAAGGGTTCTGAGGCTCGTCCATCCGGATCGAACCAGGGAAAGGAACATCTAGACTCAGTCTGGAAGTCTAGAAGAAAGAAAAGGAGATGCCTTGAATCTGTCCGTCCGGATAGGAATTCGAAGGTAAAAGGGTTCCGAGGTTCGTCCATCCGGATCGAACCAGGGAAAGGAACATCTAGACTCCATCCGGTAGTCTAAAAAAGAAAAGGTGATGCCTTGATTCCGTCTGTCCAGATAGGAATTCGAAGGCGAAATGGCTCCGAGGTTCGTCCATCCAGATCAAACCAGGGAAAGGAACATCTAGACTCCATCCGGTAGTCTAGAAAAGAAAAGGAGATGCCTTGAATCCGTCCGTTTGGATAGGACCTCAAAGGCGAGAGGGGTGCCTTGACTTCGTCTGTTTGGATAGGACCTCAAGGCGAGAGGGGTGTTCCGCCCTATGTGGCACAGATGCTGGGAAGATTTCATTCATCCAAGTCTGGGCAATAAAACGAGAAACTCGACTATTATTTGGGTGGTCCCCAGCGCCAAGCCGACAAGCTGAAGAAAGTAGAATCCTACACCAGTCATGCGCATGCTGTTGTGATGGCGATTTCTGGTCCGCATCAACCATAATCAATCAAACACACTGGCCAGAACTGTTCTGATGAATTTTATTATCAGAGTCAGTAACATGACAAGAATGCCAAGAATCTGTGTCATCTCTGGATCTTTTGGAGCCCGAGGCTTTGGCAAAGAGCGTATGGCTCGGGGTGGCGCTACAGATTGGCCACGTCTCTTCGACTTCGGCTTCATAATTTGCAGTGCAACTCTTCCCTTCTATGACTGTAAGATCCCTTGATTGTACGGAGCCACTGAGCTGACGAGATAGCTCCTTAGTCATAGTGTAGGAGCCCAGGGGGTATTCTTGGAACAGTGCTAGCATTTGCCCCTGGATAAAAGAATCCTACTGGTAACCGAACTGTCGCATCACATAGATTGGGTGGTATTCCACTCCACCAGTCAACCCTGGCAAGATGATAAGCCACATGTCGACTGTGTTGAAGAAGGCATCAAAATTATGAGAAGCCGAAGGAATAATGCGCTAGATGATTTTTTGTTCTGTCAAGCTTTCTAAACGCTCGTACTCCTTTTGAACTAAGGTGAGCGCGTGCTCATGGCCACATTGACAGTAGGATTCGAAGGCTGATCGTTGCGGGCGTAAGGCTTCTACACCCAGATGTGCAGCCAACCATACCTGTACAAAAGCTCCACAGCCATAAAAGTGTCGGCAGCGGTGTAGTGATCGGTCCAGAGCCCTGTAAGTTTCTACCAAGATGACTGGGGCTAGATTTATTTGTCTGATAACAATTGCCAAAGCGATCTCAGCTACTTCAATGTTTACAACCATCCGGCCATGGCTGAAAATCAATTCTCCCAGGAAGCGGACAACAAAGCCTTTCAACCAAAGCTCGACGCCTAGGGAGGCACACATTCCGGCCACCTTGTCAAAGTAAGCTAGCTTCAGCATGGGAGAATGTCTGTTTGTACAAATGAGCTGACGACCACAATCATTGGTTGATAGGCTAGTTAGCTCACTCAATATTGAAGAATACCCGTCGCACTACATAAAGACGGTGGGTCCCAAGAACTTCTGTAGACAACATATTCTGTGGACCTCTTCCAAGGTTGGAGTCAGTTTGATTCTCCCAAAGTGGAAAACATGATGAGACGGTTTCCAGAATCGGGCTGTTGCACACAGAAAGTATCGGGAAACATCCACCTTCGCGATATCTAGAAGCTTTGAAGAGATTCCCCAAATCTGCAGCTTGTTGCGATCACTTTCATTCAACTGCCTGATCCATACTTGGAGCACTTCTGAGCAGTGTGTGGGCACCACCATCGTAGGGAAATCCATGATCTGTAAGGCATTTTAGCTTTCTTGGCCCAAGACTTCTCAGAAAGGGAAAACGATCTCCTATAGTACATGCTCAAAACACTGTTTTAGAAATAGATCTCAACTTTGCTTCATTCAATAGCACTTAGGAAATCCAAAGCAGACAAATGAAAGATACAGCGCAATGATATTGTAAGAGCCAAAGAGACTGGCCTAAAGCTGTGAACTACAGCTGACGGGACAGAGAGTTGTTGGATAGACTAAATCTTGTGCATAACTTTGAGGGAAAACCCTGGTTTCAATTGGTTCAGACCAGGCACCCAAGTAATGAGATGTGGCCATCAAACTTGGAAGATCAGGATTATCTGATGATTGCACCCCCCAGCGGATTACCAAGGCCCTCAACCAACAGAGTAGCTGACATGCCCCTGGTCGAGTGTTGGCTCAAAGCGTCTAACCATAGGACAGCTGTCATGCACCTGACCTGACATGGACAACTCTTGACCAAACTGAGCAGCTTACATGCCCCTGGTCGAGTACTGGCTCAATGTGTCTAACCATAGGACAGCTGACATGCCCTTGGCCTGATATAAATGGTCCTAACCGACGAGAGCAGCTTACATGCCCTTGGTTTAGGCGATGTCCTCTTGATTATCTTGATCTGAAAGTCGTTGTCACATCCTAGCCAACAGAACCAAGCGATACTCTGCGACATTTTTAGGATGATATTTGCAAAAAGAAGATGCATGCATGCTAAATGATTTGTGGGATCTTATCAGTGCCATCAGCATTGGGATGCTTACTACCAAGTATAAGGGAACGGCAACTCCAGACCTCACTAGACTCTATCCAAGCCTCTAGTTTTTTTTTTGGATGGCTTTCTGGAAACGGGTCACTATGTCTTGGGCTCCGTTCCGAACCCCACTGGACCATACCCCTGCTTTTTATTTTATTCATTCTTTATTCTTTTCCCCTCATAGGCATGTGGGTTCACCCTATCCCTGACTTGGAGGTAATAGGTACCTAGTCTATAGTAGGGAGCTGCCGTTGTTTAAAGGGTTGGCTAGGCCCTTATGTTACATGTCTTCCAGGTATTCACTCTGACTCCTCTCCAATATAAATTGGAGGGACAGAGCTACCCGCCATGCCTCTCTTTTTAGGGCCAACTTCTGTCAGCGACTTCTGTCTTCTTATTCTTTTAGGCCATGTTTCGGATATATATATTTTTTGTTTTATTTCTTGCACTCTCACTCTCGCCCCTAACATTTTATCTCCCTCTAGGAGGTGCAGGGTGCATGAGGAGCTTAGAAAATCGTGAAAATTGAAAAATTCTAGGAAGGCGTCTCGTGAATCAGCAAAAATTGGGATAAATCCGAGAAAATCAAAAAGGAGAAAATAATCCTCATTTTGGGACAATGTCGGCTTTGATAAGCCTTTTACTGTACACCCTCGGGCGATGGAAAGCCAAATCTAGTCAAATGACACAAAAATGGGAAAGAATCCGAGAAACGGTGAGAAAACCAAGCTCGCAAGGAGTCAGAAATGCGTGCGCAATGTAAAGAAGAAAAGGCAAGAAAATTGCATGAAAAAGTGCGACAAAATGTGCAAAATGCATGTGTGAGTGTAAAAATACGAATTCTAGGGGCCTTTGTGCAAAAAATCCAAATTTTGAACAAAACTGAAATTCTGAAGCCCAAATCATAGGAAAACACATTTTATGCAATTATGAAGAAATCTGGGGTCAAATGTTCAAATATGTGCATTCTTGGCCAAATTGATGTTTCCTAGGGGTTAAAATGCAATTCTTCCATTAAAACATGTGTTTAAAGCAATCTAGTGGAAATTCAGGGTAAAATATGCAAGAAAAAATTCGTGAAAGTTTCAGGGACAATTTAGTAAATTTACCCTAGAAAATAGGCATTCAGTGTGAAATCTGTAAAGTACATGGGCTAAAATGCAATTTAACCAAAAAATAATGCATTCAGAAGAGTTTCTGTGAAGTTCAGGGGTTTAAATGCAATTTATTTAGCAAAATATGTATTCAGAATTATTTTCAATAAAGTTCAGGGTCTAAAATGCAATTTAACCAAAAAAATATGCATCCAGAATGATTTTCAATAAAGTTCAGGGTCTAAAATGCAAAGACATTGGATTAATATGCATAAAAAAGATACTCTGGGGGTTTTTGTTAAACTTTTAAACCTGGGAAACATTATTTTGAATACTCAAGGGGCATAATGCAATATTTTCAGTTAAAACTTTATTCAAACGATTTATGAAAAATGATTCAGGACCTAAATGTAAGAAAAGGATCTATTTGCAATAAAGTAAAGGACCAAATTGTAACAGATCAGAAATTTCAGACGTTTATTAAAATAAAAAATGTATTTTAATTTTTTTAAAAGAAAATGAGAATGCCGGCCATCGGTGACGGAGCTCTGCCGTCGACGACCGTCGGCGAGGCAATCAAAGACTTTGCCGTGGTCTGATCTAAGATCAAACCCCATGGGAAGCAAGAAGAAGAAGAGGGGAGAAGATCCAATGGCCTGGATCGAGGTTCCAATGGTGGGAGTGGGCCATGATGAGCTTTGGTGGGCTTAATGGGCTTTGCGCATGTCCAGTGCGGCTACATGGTGCGCCTGTCTAGTGCGCTAGATAGGTGCGCTAGTGAAGTGCACCTGTCTGGTGCGCCAGATAGGTGCGCCAGAGAAGTGCGCCTGCATGGCCCCGGATCACGGCTTAGACCATTTACTGTTGAGTTTGGCGTTCTCTGTCTTTGGGACTAAACCAGGGTTTGAGTTCATTTGTGATTAAAAGCTCAGCTACCATAATTCCAGCCTGTAGAGCTGCAAAACTTGGGTGTCTATAGATAGCCAAGACGTCAAAGTTGCTAGTGCATCAGCGTATTCATTCTTGGCTTTATTCATGAAAGAGAAGGAAATATCCTCGAACTCCGCCATAAGCTTCAGACGATGTGAGTGGTATGGCACTAGCTTTGGGTCCTTTATCTTCCAACTCCCATTGACCTGAGATATGATTAGCAAGGCGTCACCATGGACCCATTGCCTCATTGTTGGTGCATCGGAATGCCAACTTCATAAAGAATGGGATGAGCTGTCATTGCAACATCACTAATGCTACCCCTACGCCCTGGCCTTTCTTGTTCATTGCTCCATCGAAGTAGAGACGCCACTGCTTCTTGTCCTCTGACTCCTCAGGCTCTGAGTCATCCATGGCGAATAGTATATCTTCATCGTGGAACTGTGTTTGCAAGGGCAGGTACTCTATCAAAAGTAAGTCAACAGGTGATCTACGAGGGGCCTGCCCTTTCACTGACTTCTGTGTGACAAAGGTGATGTCATATTGGGATAACAACACCTACCTCTTGATGCATCTACCCACCAATGCTGGCTTCTGGAAAAGATACTTCATCGAATCATGGTGATATAATAGAAAAACTGGGTACGCCATCATATAGTGTCGTTGGCGTTGGGTGGCCCAGACAAGGGATAAATAGACTTTCTTGATGGCGGTATATTTGGCCTCATAGTTATTGAACTTCTTACTCGGGTAGTATACTGCTCTTTCCTTGTGGCCTGACTCATCATGCTGGCCCAATACTACACCCATAGAGTGTTGTGTACCTGACAAATAGAGGAGGAGAGGCCACCGTGGAGTTGGCAGGACCAGGATTGGCGGTCTAGCTAGCAACTGCTTGATCTTGTCAAAAGCGACCTGGCATTCCTCGCTCTCGGTGATCTGGACACTCTTCCTCAGGAGCTTAAAGATCAGCTCACATATGGGAGTGAGTTAGGCGATGAAGCGGCTGATGTACTATAGGCACTCTAGCAAACCTCGGACCTCCTTTTCTGTGGTCAAAGGGGGCATGTCGATGATGGCTCTGGCTTTGTTAGAGTCGACCTCGATCCCCCTCTAGCTAACTATATATCCAAGGAGCTTTCCAAATGCCACAACAAATACACATTTGTTGGGGCTCAACCAAAGTTTGTATTTCCGCAGGTGATCGAATAGCTTTCTCAAGCAGGTGAGTTGGTCCTCGAACTCTCTAAATTTTGATATCATGTCATCCACATATACCTCAATTTCCTAGTGCATGAGGTAGTGGAAGAGAGCTGTCATTGCCCTTTGGTACGTAGAAGACCCCCTAAGGTGTGATGAATGATGACTTTTCCATGTCTTCCTCCGTCATTTGATCTGGTTATAGCCTGAGAAGCCATCCATGAATGACAACATCTTATGCCCTATAGTGTAATCCACTAGTACATCAATGTAAGGTAGTGGAAAATCATCTTTTGGGCTTGCTTTGTTGAGGTCACTTTAGTAGATGCACATACAAAGCCGTCCGTCTTTTTTCGACACCAGGACCACATTGGCCAACCATTTTGGGTAAAGGACGACTTTGATATATTTGACATGATGTTGCTTCATGATTTCCTCTTTGAGTTTGAGAAGCCACTACAGGCACCACCATCTAAGTTTTTGCTTGATTGGCTTGGCATCCGACTTCAGTAGTAGGGTATGCACTACTACCTCAACATCATCTGACCATATCATCAAAACTCCAAGAAAAGACGTCACTATATTCTTTCAGGAATGTGATAAAGCCTGCTCCTGCCTATGGAGACAATTTGGTGTGTCGATATTTACCAGCTCAGTGTCTCCTTGGCATGTAAATTTGGGACTTCCAACTCAACGTCGTCGAGATGAAGTTCTAATGCATCTTCTGGGTCATCAATGCCTGTGTCCTCCTCCTCCTCATATGCTATCAGCTCTGACAGAACCTCCCTCACTAATGTGGAGTCGGTAATATCAAAGGAGAGGATCTGTTTTGACTCTTGTCCATGCTTATGCTTGAGAAGGGTCACACTGACTCTGGTGTTCTTGTAGCCATATTGCGTGAATTTCAACCCTATGCTCTTTTGCCCTGCCAAGGAACTAGTCTATCCTTCTCGCTCTGCCATAGTAACTCTACTATCTTTTGGGGTTTTTTGTATTTTTTCTGATTTTTTTGTATTTTTTGTACTATTTACGATAATTTTCCTTCGATGGTTGTCTTACTGGTGACTGTTCTAGGGGCAGCCCCATAGGCTCTCTAAGGAGCCTACCTCAAGGTCTTTTTTTTTTGACCCTCGCTTATCTCAATGCGAGGCTTGTGTTGCAGGTACCACCTAGACCTGCCTCATGGTTGCTTGGAGATTAACTCCTCTGGTCTAGCCTCAACTGTCTGGCCTTCATCCACGACCATGATGGCTGGAGAGCTCTGGTGACTTAGGGATAAGGCGAGTTCGAAATCCAACACGACTACCTTGCCTTTCCTATTTTTTCTTTCCTCGGCCGCATCCTTTGCCAAGACTGCTAATTGCTCTCATAATAGCACCTCCAAGTCATTTAGCACAATGTTGACATGGCTCTCGATAGCCACAACTTCTTCTTCATCAGAGGCAAAATCAACATAGTAGGTGCAGGTCTCCGTTTGCACCAAGGACCTAGGGACAGGAATGGCTATGATGTTATTGGTGATAGAGTGTTGTGCCTGGATTGTTGATGCCACTAGTAACTCTACTGACTGTTCCACTACGATGATTGACTGGGACTGTGATAGTTCTACAGACCTCACTAACAATTCTGCCAACTGGCTTGCTACTGTGACTGATTGTACTAGCGACTGCTCTGTATGAACTACTGTTGGAACTGACGACCTTGAACTGACTACTAGGTCGGGTGAGACAACTACTACTGACTAGGGGGTGGTAATACTAAACAGGTGGATATTAGGATTGCTGTGTGTTGTTGCTCTGCTCTGTTTGCTGGGCTTGGCTTGACTATGCTTAGAGAGTCCTCATCCGTGTAGTAATCCAATACACAAACCCATTCGGCATTCTCTACTGGATTCTATTGTTGCTTCACTGTGACAAATGGGGAAGGACTCCTATTGCGATCCATCAAACCTACACTAACAAAGTTAGTCATATCCCGAGGGATAAGCAATCTTCAATGTTTGCGTGCACTCTAAGGTGGTCCCTGGTAATTGAGTCCTTCACGATCTCTTCGTTCCTCTGCCTCTACGAGCTCCGTGATACCTTGACTGTATCGCTGGAGTGGTGTGCCTTTTTCATACCCCCACCAGTGATAGAGGTTCTCGACCATTTACTGAGGGTGGCTGTGAACTGCCAAAAAACTGATGCTCTCAAACTCAAGAACAAAGTTGACCAATTAGAATCGGTTAACCCGATAATGCACGTCTAATGGTTTAGGATCGAAATGGATAGTCTACAGACCAACGAAAGAAACCGCGTCAACCTCATCCTTCCCAAAGTTCTCGGCCATGACAACAGCAATGTCATTGCCATGGTAGAACTTGGTCATGTGGTGTAGGGTTGACGGGATGACATGATGCTTGTGCAACCAAGGGCGCCTAAGTAGGAGGTTGAATGTGGGTTCGAGATCGACGACATAGAACTCGATGTCAAAGTAAGCCAGACCGACAATCAAAGGAATGACTAAGACTCCCAATGTGTCTTGGTGCGTGTTATCAAAAGACGTCATTCCCTTGATGGCTAGTGTGATATCCTCGTCCTTGAATCTAATCTTGCTTGCAGTACGCAAGGGGTAGATGTTTAGATTTGCATAGTTATCAACCAACGTCAATAGAATACGGAAATTTTGAAACTGCACTACAATAAACAATGGTTGTTACCCGTCGGAGGTAACTCCTAAGAGGAGAAGGAAATAACCGGTGGCATTGCGATCATGCCTACCATGTTCTCAAGGACAGTAGGCTTGATGGTGGGGGATACATGGGCTACCCAAAATGCCCAGAGAAAGGCCTCTCGGTGCTCAGCTGAGGTATGGATAAGATCCCAAATGGATATGTCGGCCTTGACTTTCTTGAGCTGGTATGTCATGTCATCTTGGGATTTGTTGGTAGTATTTGTGGTAGGCTTGGAAGTTGCTTCCTCGGTGACAGGTTTGGTGGGTTGGCTTGTTTTGTGTGGTAGAGGCAGTGTTGGGTGACTTGCCCTGGGGACCAGGGCTGGGGGCTTGTACACCCTTCCGGACCACGTGATTTCCGTGCACATTTCTGTGGCATAGTCATACAGAACCTAGTGAGTATCTATGGTTAGATTAATGACCAGGGGTGTACGAGCTGCCAACTCTAGCTGGGCCACTGGCTGGTTGATGGATGGTATTGTGGGGTAGGTGGCTAGCTAAATGGACTAGGTAATAGCTGGCTGGGGTCTGGCCTCAAGGCAGAAGGGTGTAGCTAGGGATGATTGCATGGTAGGCAGAGCGATCGCACGCTCTATCCTGGCGTTCAAGTGGATCATGTTGACGACAGATCTTGAACCCCGGAGGAGGGATTGATACAGCTAAGAAGGAAAATGGGCAAAGACATGTTGGATGAGATTAGAAGGGTTCGAAAGGGAAGTGTCGAACCTGGTAGGAAAGAGACACTAAACCCCTGAGGTCCCGGGTGCCCCCAAGTTTGCGTGCTAGGGGAGAGACTGACTGACTATACTCGGATGTGCTTGTGCTCATGCTGGTGCTGGTGCCGGTGCTTGGGTGGGTGCAAACCCAGCATCCTGGGCGTTGATGATAATGACCTTGCGGTTAATGAGGTCCTGTATGATGTTCCTAAGGGTGAAATAGTTGTCCATCGCGTGCCCCGTGATCCGATGGTAATTGTGGTACAAATTTTCTTTATACCACACCAGCAATGGAGTTGGAGGTGGGCGAATGTCCAAATACCTATGGAGCAACTGCACCTTGGGAAGGATGGTGCTCAACGACTCGACCAACAGAGTGAACTCTCGGTTGAATCATCAGGGCCTCCATTGTGGGGGGTGTTGTCCTTGCCTTACCGATACTACAGAATACATAGGCTTGACGGTGGTGGTGATGTGAGGTGTGCGAGGTGTCCTATGTGTTGGTGCATAAACTACTTGATTTCGAGTTGATAGACCCACTACATTCACAAGCACAGCAAGGGACCCAACATACGCAATGGCGCTCTTCAGGGGGTCCCTCCTCTTTAGATAGTTGGAGCTAGAGCTGTTGTTGTTGTTGCTGTTGCTGCTGTCGACATTATGGCTGGGGGTGGTTGCCTACTTGGCGAACGCGGTGAGTGCTGGGAAGCTACCACTTCGTAGCGAGCTCTCCACGCATGTGCCAACTCTAATCAGTAATGAGAAGGTGGCCATAGGCTCGATGATGAGCAGAGCCCCTGTGACTGGCTGTGCCCCACAAATGATCATCTCGATAGACTCCTCGTCAGAGGGTCTATCTTTGACCTTTGAAGCGAGGGCATGCTAGCGTCGTACATACTCTCCAAACGGCTCAAGGGGCTTCTACTTTGTAGCAGCCAAGTCCACCCTTTTGGGGAGTAGGTCCAGGTTAAAGGAATACTGCTTCAGGAATGCCTAAGCAAGGTCATTCCAAGTCTGAATGGCAACCATATCCAAGGAAGTGAACCACTTTAGGGCAGGACCAAATAGACTCTTCTGGAACAAACGGATCAACAACCTTTCATTAGCCTGAAGCTAAGCAAGGTCTCCGCAGTATGCCCTCCGATGGGAGATTGAGCAACCTTTTCTGTTGTATTTCTCGAAATCTAGGACTTGGGAATTCGGTGGAAGAGTAGCCTTTAGGAAATAGTAAAGGTCCCGAAACTTGAAAGATTGGCAATCCCTGCCCTACACTTGTCGTAGTGCTCTTTCCAAGTCACCCATTCTGGTGAGGAAGGCATCTGGGGTCGCTACTGACGAGACTAGTACAACTTAGGTGGGTGTCACGTATGCCATGTGGGTCACACCAAAGTGCTCCTCCAGATCCACCATCATACCATCCAATGTCATGGCATGATGGCCAGCATACCGGTACGAGTGTATGGTGTGTTATGGCATGTATGGTGGTGGCTGTGTCTGATGCAAAGATGGAGGGTAAGCAGTATGCTGTGCGGTGAGTGGTGCAGAGTGTGTAGGCAGTAGCTACTGTCTAGGTGTGTGTCCAAGTAGTAGGATCAGAGAGTGCTGCACCCCTACTAGACCGAGAGACTGGCCACCAGGTGCTGGAGAAGTATGCTGTGCGGATTGGGATGATGGTGAAGGATGCAGGGTCGACACCCCCATTGCCTGATTAACGAGGAGCTAAGGCGACGGCTGGGGTGGGGGTGCAGAGGGTGCAGAGTGGCACACCAAAGCCAAGTGTAGTGAAACCTTAGGGGGAGGAGATGCTGGAAGTAGCAAGGAATCAAGGGAGAGTGCCATGCCCTACGACTTCTGGGCGAGAGCCAAGAAGAATTGGGCTTGCACGACGCAGTTCCCGTTGGTAGCAGTACCGAGGGACGGGATTGCCAACAAAATTGATGCAACGGAGGACAAGCGGGAACAGATTGTCTAGAAGGGATTGAAACTAAAAAACAAGCTACCGTAGTGGACTGGGCGATCAAAGCAAAAGGGCCCTACAAAAGACGGGACACAGACGACTCTGGAGCACAAGTGATGGTCACTATGATAGACTCAGTGATGGGCTCCAGATCGCACAGGGTTTGCCAATGTCATGACATAGGAGGGAAAGACACTCCATGTGCCTGGTGGAGGCTGACATAGGGAAATGAAGCTGCAACAGAAGTCAAGAATAGGGATGAAGGGGTTGAAGTGGCGATCCCCATAGAGGAGACAGTGGAAAGAGTCTCGCTAACACGCTAGGCCATGGCAGAACGTGAAAGAGTGCGAATAGGGCTATGGAAGTTGAAGGACGGATAGATCCTACATCGAGCTATCGTCAGAGGCGACAAATAGCCCAGAAGGAGGTCAAGAGCAGGTGTCACACGATAGGGGGACAAAAAGGAGGCGCTCGAGCTTTGGTCAAGGACTTGTGCACGAACCAGCTAAGCATAGACAAGGACAAGTGTCAAGGCCTGTGGATAAGCAATGTAATGTTTGTTAAATGGCATGAATGGCACACATGTATATGGATGCATCTAAAATACGCTCTCTCACCATCTAAGTGTATCCTATATGGTTGTCTACTTCAGAATCTCTCATGGTGAGTGGGTCTCCGACTCAAGGTAAAAGGTAGGGTTCCATCTCATGCCAAAGCTGTGGAACGATGGTGTGTTGGGAGCCTCGACCCTGCCAGAGCATCAATTGTACCCTCTAGTAACACTGACATGACCCCAAACAAGGGGGGGACAGACTAGTATCAAATCCTACGCCAAAGCAATAGGACAAGAAAACCATGACTAGCCTTCGTAAACTGTAGGTAGACTCAGAGGAGAACAGATGCATGCACTTTTATAATTCAATCATGCGAATATGCTTTGTGATTTTTACTTGCCCATTTTATTTAACCATAAAGGGGAAAAAGTGCATTGTTGTCTCTAGTTGCTCCTATGTATCGATTTTACTTGCAAAGTTTTTAATTGAACCAAAGGGAAAGGCAAGAAAGTCTCTAATTTCCCTAAATAGAAACGGAAAGAAAAGAGAAAACACACAAATCATGGAAAAGCAATGACCTTTCATCAGACAAAAGTCACGGACATGGCATGTGCTTGTGCCGTGAACATGATTGTGGTAAATAAAATAAACGACACTCCAAAAGGCATGGAACATGGCATGTGCATGTGAGGTGAGCATGATAGCTTGGTGTAAAATAAAACACGCATCATCCATAAAGCATGATACTTCATTAAGCCACACAATCAAGGAATGAGCAAACAAAGAGAACCACACAAGCGAGGAAAACCAGAAAATGAAAGCCGAAGTCTATATTCCCCAGTAGAGTCACCAGTTCCTGTGACCATGCCAACAAGGGGAACCATGCTCCGATGCAATCGAGACCTCATGGGGACTGGTAAGGCCATGGCAAATTTGGTGAATCTGAGAATGGGAAAGCAACTCGAAAACACTGATAAGAAGCAAAATAAAGATAAAACATGGAGTCGCCACCTAGTCTATTAATGCAATAAGACAAGGAAAACCACATCCAAAAACCAAAACTCAAAACTGAATGTAAACTAAAAGATGACTCATGCCAAATGGATGCAACGCATGGATCATTGCGAACCAGAGAAAGGGTAAGGACACCAATTACGTGCAGGGAAGGTGTTAGGCACCTCCACATGCCCGATGAGTCGGTCAATCCCGGAATTATTGCTCGCATGCATGGTTATGTGGGCACTTGAACGCCAATTATTGTGTGGCTATGTGGATGATGAATGAGAATAAAAACAAGATGATCAAACGGATAGCATCATGTCAAAACAAAAGTATAATCAAACTAGAAGTGTAAAACGATGCAAGGGATGAAAGTGTGGTGTGGGCAGAAGCTAAGCTATGCTAGGTTTGGTCACTGGGTGAAATGTGCATGTGTGACATGCCACATGTACGCACAACTAGAATGTGCCTCCCAAGTATGCCCTAGCAATTTGCTATCATGG
This sequence comes from Posidonia australis, assembly GCA_024699735.1. NCBI lineage: Eukaryota > Viridiplantae > Streptophyta > Magnoliopsida > Alismatales > Posidoniaceae > Posidonia > Posidonia australis. The sequence goes on along the minus strand of JAMKQA010034012.1, from coordinate 12,279 downwards.
CCAATCCCAAACAACAAGGGTCATGATACTATAGCTAATAGGGTGATGGAAGCCATGGACAAAGAATGGGATCATGCATGGTCTAAGAATTCGAAGGGAAACCACTTGCATAAAAGAGAACTCAAGCGAAAAAACAAGGAATATGAGCAAGTATTAAACTAGAATCATGCCAATGGAGTCAAACATGCAAGAAGAACCTAAATGGAAAGGTTTGTGGTCCAAGCTTGGTCAAGTCTGACCTCATGTGGGCCTGATGAATACGCACATGAGGGACGCGTTATGGGGGCGTGCACCTGGAATAGAGGTCAGACCTTCCTCCTTTATCGCCCCTCCCCATGGAAAGCATGCATTACCAAAACAAGATGGTCACTCAGGGACCTAAGAAGAAGGCATGGCATGACGGATACGCTAGTGATAACACTGGGAAAACACCAATGCCTTCACCCCATCCTCGTTGCCAATGTCAACGTCGACCACGCTCTAACAGACCCCCACAAGGGAATCTCGACCTGGGGCTTAACACAACCACGACAGGAAGTGAAGGGAGAAGAAAGGACTACCATCGAGATGCCCAAGCCGTGTGTTTAGTGGCTGGGACGACCTCACATCGGTGTTTGTCGATGGAGGAGAAAAAGGATACAACAAAATTATGTGGAAAACAACGAGAAACACTGAAGGGAATCGAATGGTGGCCGAGATGTCTCCCTCGAGGTCAGTGACTAGAACTTCAGCGAGCGAGTCGGAGGTGGTTGTCTGGCAGGCAAGGATTGGTTCGAAGGGGTCAGGTGTGCTCAGAGTGGTGTGGGGAAGCTTCCTTGATGCCAAGGAAGGATGATCTTAGGTGGCGCAGTTGTTGGTTTCACAGGAACTCTGGTACTCCAATGACACACCTCTGGGTTCTCCACTCTCTTCCTCACGAATCCAAGGTGTTCTCCTCATGGGAAAGGCTCGGGGTTTTGTTGCTCCTAGAGTAGTAGATGGAGCAGGATGACTATTGGCAGGGTTGGCAGGGCATGGGTGCGGGCGACAGCACCGTTGTAGAGGTGGCGTACAGCGGTGGAACGACGTTGGCAGGGCAAGGTGGTCGGTAACAAGTCATGGAAAGGCTGTGGGAGTGTTAGGCACACTGGTGGACATGTCGATGCTTTGTGCGTAATGTCGCTCATACGAGGTACGAGGTTGTACAGCAAAAGCGACTAGTCAAGCGGCACCTACCTGGTTGTCCTAGCCTTGACGCACACTTGGGCTACACTAACTGGCCGTGCATGTCGTCGGGTCCAAACAAACCGATCGAGTTTTAGGAGTTCGGCTTGAAGGACTGGTTGGGTTTAGGGTAATTTAGGAGGTTTTGGATTGGTCTAGGTTTATGGGTTAGGCTTGGGAATTAGGGTAGGACCAAGTCTGTCGTCTAGCTACACTCTCTGTCGAGTCCAGATACTGACATTGGCCAATAACCGGGGTGTCTATAGCCCTTCTTTACAGATTAGGTGTTGTCCACAAACACCATTGGACAGGCCAGTCAGTTGGCACAAAACAGAGGCATAGCTATCCTATCGCATGAATATGGTGAGCCCTAGAAACTTGGAAAAACTACATATTCGACGTATCTCTTCTAGTGTTGGGGTCAGCTCCACTCGTCCGAAATGGAAGACGTGGAAGGTTGGTTTCCAAAAGTAAGCGGCGGCACATAGCAAATATCACTTGACTTCAACCTTGGCTATGCCTAGAAACTATGGTTAGTCTGGTGATCCGATCCTGCAATGCATTCGAGCAGTGGACAGGCGTGACCATGGCTGGGAATCCCCAAAAATCCGATAGAGGAGAGATAACAGAAAGAGTAGGGCTACAATCAAATGTAAGGAAAATAAGGGGAAATTAATAAAGCTCACCATCTTTCTCTTGCAAAAGGTGGGAATGTTGAGCTCAAGGATTCTCTCTCTCTAATGCATGTGCAAAAATGGTGAAACTCTGAGGTTTAAATTGAGATGAGGGAATCTAGGATAAGGAAGAATATTGCCGTTACCTTGGTAGGTGAGGCAAGAGTTGAGAGGGTAAGGAAAGTAGTTGAGAGTTAGGTGAAGAGTAGGTGACTCATGAAACTTGCACACCCAATTGCCTGAGAATTGAAAAGTCAAATGACTAATGCAGGCACAAGAATCAAACGTAAATTGGTAGCGGCAACAAAAAACAAGTAGTATTGGTGAAAATAGTCGACGAAAAGTCCCATAGTGCAGTATTCAATATAGTTTGTCTAGAAAGCTCGCCTAGTTGGTGCGAAGGGCTCCGAAAACCTGCAAGGCAAGCAATAAAGCATCCAAAACACACTTAATGGACAAATTGGAATATTTTTCTTGCATTTAAATATAGTTTTGTCACATTTTTACAATTGAATCTCTACAAAACATGTAGTCCGTTTACAACAAAATTTTCTAAACAAAAGAGACAACTAAGCTAATCCTCACAGGAGTTATGTTCCTCGTTAGAGTCAGTAGTGTCATCCCTCTTGGCAGCACAACAGTAGTTGCAATTCGGAGGCAATTTTGGCTAATCCTCTGTGAGATCCTGGCTGAAGCAACTCTAGCCCGTGATGGCGCAACAGTAGAGGTAGCACTGTCTTCTTCTCTCGAGACGTCTTGGGGAACAAAGTCTATTGAGAACTCCTCACTGGTATCAGGGTTGAGGCTCCTCTGAACCCTACACATTAAACTCTGGGATGCCCTTGCTCATGATGAATTGGTCCTCCGATAGCAATCCAGGATCCAGTTGTTGGCGGCGGGTGATTCTAACTCCTTATTCTTCCATCGATCAATTCTCCTTCGGCATGCCCACAATGAAGTTAGATCTCTATCTGTTGATGGGACCACCATTCAAGACTTTGGCATCATACTTGCAGAGGCTTGCCGGTATTTCTCTGGCCTTCTGGGGTCATCAAATGTCTGTGGTCCTCTCCTTGGGATGGAGTTTCCCTCCATCCCCACGAATGCCAATGCATCCCTGATTGCCAAGGCCACTCTGGAAGAACTCAAGCTCACCATCTGGTCGATGAATTCCAACTGAGCCCCAGGGTCGGACAGGTTCAACGTTCACTTCTTCAAGGAAGCGTGGAATATTGTCAAGCACAATCTCCTGAATGCCGTCAATCACATCACCAAGACCGGTAGGATGCTCCAGTCGGTTAATAGCACATCCCTCAAGCTTATCCCCAAGATCGTTGCTCCTCTCACTCTCAATGACTTCCGACCAATTGCACTTTGCAATGTTGTATACCACATTTTGTCGAGGATTTTGGCACGTTGACTGAAGGTCCTCCTGCCTGCCCTCATTGATCCTGCACAGCATACTTTTATCCAGGGCCGCTCTATCTCTGACGCTTTTCTCCTGGCACATGAAATCGTAAGTGGTTTCCACCTAGACATAGACTCTCCCAAGATGGTGGCACTGCTTGACCTTCGCAAAGCCTTTGATCTCCTTGGCTGGAGCTACTTGCTTGCTGTCATGCGTCGCATGGGCTTCTATTCACACTAGTGTAAGCTTGTGCTTTCCATGCTCCGAGCCACTTTTCGCATCAACATCAAAGAAAGACTCTCTAAGCCGTTCGTCAATGCAAACAGTCTGTAGTAGGGGGACCCCATAGCCCCATATTTAATAGTCATTGCCATGGAGGCTCTTTCCTGTCTTTTCAAGCTTGCTGCCCTGGAGCGCCACATCTCCCCCCTGCACAGAGGGCCTACGTCGGTTCAACACATTTTATTTGCTGACCTTCTTGTCTGTGCTCACGCTGACTTGCTCTCTGCACAAAGCATTCGTGACACACTTGACCAAATCACCACTTGCTCCAAACTACATATCAACCCGTCAAAAAGCTCTGTCTTCCTTGGTGGTTCTCGTGTGAACCCGGATCACCTATCCTTTGCACTTGGGATTCCTCAAGGATCATTTCCTATCAAGTACCTTGGCCTTCCGTTGACCTCTAAACATCTCTCTGCTGTCCCCTGTCGGCCTTTGATTGATAAAGTTAAGAAGCGCCTTGCTGGATGGTGCGCGACCAGTCTTAGCTATGTTGGAAGGTGTGTCCTAATCCAAGCTGTTCTATCATCGCTTCCCCTCCACTGGGTGGTAGTCTTCAAACTTTTGACATCCATCATTGTCGAACTTGAGCGGGTGGCCCTCCACATCTTATGGAAGGACAGGAAAATTCCGTCGATATCTTGGGACACTTGCTGCAGGCCTTTCGTCGAAGGAGGGCTTTGCTTCAGGCATATGGCAGACCTCAACAATGTGGCTATGCTGAAAAGGATTATGAGAATTACTAAGGAACCCAATAGCCCCTGGGAGAATTGGATCCACTCGAAATATCTATTTCGTTTTCCTTTCTGGATTGTCCCTATCTTGCGTCGCTCGTCTTGGGCTTGGAGGAGTATCTTGTCGACGAGGGACCATGTGACCCCCCTCATTGACTAGGTTTCTGGGGAGTGGACTGTTGATCGTGCTCATGGCTTCACGTCTCCTAGTGCTTGGGAGGCAATCCGGCCACGCTCTGTGATTTGCCCTTGGTCCAAGGCTATGTGGTTCAATGGTCATACTCCTAAGCAAGCATTCACGGTCTGGCTTGCTGCTCTTCGTAGGTTAAAAACCCAGCATCATCTCCGTCGGTTTGGTTTGGTTATCTTTTCACCTTGCATTTTGTGTAAGGGCGCTTATTAGGATATTGCCCACATTTTCTTCCAATGCCCCTACTCTGCCAATGTTCTTCAGCGAGCAGCTGGTAGGTTTTGCTTCCCCTGGTTCACTGACCTTCCCTCTTCGCTTGCCTGCTGCCTGAATTTGCCTCCTAGCCAACAGCGTCTGCGGTTACCTGCAGTGGCTACAGTCATTTACTACCTATGGGCTGAGCGCAATGGCAGATTTTTTGAAAAAGACTTCAGGGATAGATCGCCAGTTGTCCTTTGGGCCCATGTGCTGAGCTTCCTTCAGCTGTTGGATTCTGGGCCCATCTCCCCTCAAATTGTTTTGCCAAATCTATTTCCAAGATAAGGGTTTTTCTATGCCTTGCATAGCTAGTCTATTAGCATGTTTTTCACTTTGGGTTAGCCCTTTGGCTCTTATTATGCTCTATTTCTGGCCTCTTTCATTTTGCTCAATTGGGGCCCATGTGCTTTGTGCATATGTTTTTTGTACATGCTTTGGTGTTATTATATTTTATATACTTGAGGACTCTGCCCTCTTTTTGCTTTGCAAAAAAAAAAGTTAAAAATGAATTGTGGATTAACATAAACTCATATCTCAATTAAAGCCTGCTAGCGAATCTCCTGCAAAAAAAAAAAACAGAAACGCAGTGGCCAATTTAGTATATATAAAGCTAGTTGTTGAATTTAAAGGAGAGTCTTTACCTCCTAGTGCTTCATCTCCTTGTAGAATGCTACGAAGCACTCCTCAAATCCCTGACCAAGGCAAAAGACATGTCAAAAAATTAAGTAAAGCCAGGATCAGAATATTAACACAAAAAGAGTTATTTACCTAAGCCCACTCAACGTCGAACCACATGGCGCACTGGCTCTCCTGCAAGTCGACATTGAACAGATGTGGTTTGCCAACCGAGCAAAACCACTAAAGGTAGTCCTCATACACGACCACTCGTAGGATGTATCTGCTCTGTACAGCTGCAGCCTCGACGCTTAGGAACATTGCCACCACGCGAGAAACGAGCTTTGAACCCATGTCAACAAGAGGAGGTATGGGGATACAGAACTCATTCGTAATCTGATGCCATACCTGTCCAGGCAGATAGTACACAAAGTGTTGATGATAGTAGAACCTAGTCTACCGATGAGTCAACTCTCTGTCAAAGTTGAGGGGAATCCAGTCGTGCCCCTCGTACCTGACAAAAGGGTGGAGAATCACCTGCATTCACAAAATGACAAAGGCAGATATTAAACAGCAATCTCTGGAAATTAACAGAAAGAGAAATAGTAGCAATAAATCTAAACAATGGAAAGAACGAACTTACAACCTTGATACTCAGCAGATCAAGCAAGTTTCTATATGCCTCGTAAGAAAAGACACCAGAAGCGACTCGATGGTTCGGCTCACGCCACTGGTGGGGAAGAGGCAGCATCTCTCGATGGAGGCGATAGCAGTAATGTCACTGGAATACATGCTCAACTGATCAATAGTACAAAGGATAGAAACAAGTCAAAGTGAGCAATTTACATTTACAAAGCAGACTGAAATTGAAATAAAACAAGCCGCTTACCGTCAGAAGAGGATACAGTCCAATATACGAACAACAGTTCTTCTGGACCACCAAGTCAAGACCATGAACAAGGTGAGCATAGCTGGCTCAATCCCAGTCACAAAAATCCAACTGACTCAGGTCTGCTACATAGATCAGCCAGTCCACATGTACACAATGGCCAAGGGTGTCGCAAAAAGTCAAGTAAATCAACTCCAAAAGAAAATGGTGAAGAACATAGTCTACCTCGACAGTCCCAGGGGCTAGATCTGGCCAGAAGAGGTACCACTACCGCAACCACTGCAATGTCAAGCTAAAGGAAGCCCTCTTGCCTGCAGGTGGGTCCTGCCCAAGCAGCGTCGAGACCTAGAAGAAACCCTAAGTTGTCTTCCTAGTGATGGGCTCTGCTCCGAAATGTAGCCCAATCAGAAGAGCCCAGTGCTCTGGTAGAATCCCCAGCTCACCGAAAGGGAAGTGGAAACTGTGTGTCTTATGCCTCCAATGCTCTGTTAGGGCCCAGAAGAACTAATAATGGTTGTGCATCGCCGGAATCCGTAGCAAATGGCCGAATGGCGACTCATGAAGGAGGAAATCGCGGAGGAAAGTAGGAAGTCAATGGAAGTGCTCGAGCATAGGTAGCCAATGACATCGCATAATCTAGTTGGTGTCCCCTGCCTATTAAATCAGAATCCATGGAAGGTTAGGACATCAAAAATTGATAGTAAAGGGTGCTAATCAAAACAAGTGCAAAAGGAAACAATTACCCAAAAGGATGGCTTTTTGTTGATGTGCTCGGGATCCAAAAGATAACCCCGGAAGTTGCCAGACTCCTACACAGAACAAGAAATAGTGTTAGTTCAGTTCACCCAAATATTAACGTTGCAAAGTAAATAATTGAAATAGTTATAGCTCCTCAGGGATATTAGGATTAGCAACACTCTGTGAACCAAAAGCCAAAGATTGCGAGCCAGTGGAGTAGGGCTGTGAGCTAGTGGCCTGAGACTAGGAGGCTAAAACAGAAGGTCTCGAACTAGAAGCCCTAGACTGTGAGCCATGGAAGAGTGACCTCGAGCCAGAAGCAGACTGAGGTTGAGAGGCAGAAGTAAGTGACCTAGAAACAGAAGTCTGTGTCCGGGAACATGGAGCAAGGCCATGGGTAAGGGTCAACGAGTCAAACACTCCTACAGATCGAGAACTAGTAGCTAAGCTCGGTCCCACAGTCTGAGTATGTGGTCCTCCAACCGAACCTAGAGTAATAGTCTGGGAGCTAGAGGCACCCTGGGCTGCCTATGTATCATCTCCACTACCCTCTGAACTAGACTGCAAATAAAAGTCAGAATAGCCAAATAAATGTGCAATGGTAGCCAGAACAAAATAAAGCAGTCAAGGATAATGAAAATTCAACAAAAATTACAAGGAAAAGCAGGCACAGTCAAAGTACAAATAGTTTGTTAAAGATTACAGGTGTGTTGCATACAAATCATAAGATTCTAAAGTTGGCATTTATTAGCAGAACAACAGGAAAAGGCGGAAAAGTATTACAAGAATCCGTGCCTACAAAGTTAAGTGTAGGGAGAACCAAATGTAGAATGCTATCCAATAGGGTGCATGAGTTACAGAATCTAAGCATTGAGATCAAAGCAACCATTCAAATTACGAGGCATATTTATAAATTTGAAAAGAAAATTCGGTATGCAGACATGACTAGATAGAGAGTGGGGTGGAGTAGGGTTAAAGTCCTAAAATAGGCTAGGTCCCTAGCCTAATTAAATCGAATTGGAGGTTGAATATTCAAATCACTTAAAAAACCAGAGTTTTCCAAACCATGGCATTATGCTTAAGCAGGGTATGTCTAGTGAAACTTGGATGTCCAAATTATAGTATCTAAACAAGCACGAACGTCGAAGAATAATTCAAGAAGATCGAAGCAAAGCTCAGTATGCATTCAAATGAGGACTATTTGCAAAGTAGAACAGCAAGGTATTGACTAGGAATCAAACTTTCATCCATTACATAGTCGGTTTTCAAATATACAGGTAAATAGTACACAAGAACAAGGCATGGCATGCATTAAAACAAAAATCAGTGGTGAAGCAAAAGTCTGCAAAGTTTTTTCGATTAAATCAGGCAGTAAAAATCAAGTTATCAAGTATCATTCTCAATATTTGATGGTACAGTGTAGGGAAATACAAGAAAGGATCAGGGCATTGCTCGTTGGCATACCCTGTCTAGAGGAATAGGGACCACTGCTGGCTGATAATCACCAGCCTAAACGTGACCCTATTTGGCCATCCATCACCAGCGCAAGCAGCCACCGATCATAGACATGCCTCCATTTCCGACAAGTCACCATGTGACACCTAGGCCTAATTATCCATTTTTAATTGTAAACCATGTAATTAATTGTGACATTGTATAAGTGGTTTATTATTGGATAATTTGATGTTCTTTGTGTGTGGGGGGTTTGTTGGCTTTCTGTGCACCTGTTTGTGTTGTGAGACCAATGTGGAGTATGGTAAGAGGATGCATAGTTGCCTCGATTTGCATGCCCATCTTTCCCTTTTCTTTCTTTCCTTTCTCTCTCCCTCACGAGCCTTGTTTTCTCCCTCTTCCTTTTCTTCTTACCTCCCCCACCCATGCCTCTACAGCTCACCCATGCCCGTCCTCTCCCATCTGTCGCCAAGGTGATGGGGCTAGTGGTCGACATGATTTAGGGCGGAGGAGGAGATAAAAGAGGAGGGGAACTGAGTGGAGGAGGGGGAAAGGAGAGAAGAGGCAAACTAGAGAGAGAGGGTGAGGGAAGGTACAGTGCTTGGGTGCCGAAGAAGGGGAGCCATGCACGTGAATCGCCAATGGAGAGGCTCCTCGAAGCGCGAGTAGATTGTCAGAGTGCCAAGTAAGATACGCGACCTCCTCCTTTCTTTCTTCCTTCTTTTAATCAAATGAATTCATGGCATAAAATGATGAAAAATGTATGTAAAATCATGGAAAAATAGTAGGAATGATGGTAATGACGTGAATGACTTTTATGAGTAGAGATCATGCTAGTTTATATGAATTTCGTGGTTTTTTTTGTATAAAATGGACTGCATAGTACAGTATTGTAAAATGAGTTTTGTGCCTTTATGATTTTATTTAGACCAACATACTTAATGGATTTGAGAATGTGTTGAAGGGTTTTGAAGTAGACTTGGAGGTCTACACCTCACATTTAATGTATGATTTTTAAGTGTGTTTGATGGATTCACTGAAGGTCCAAATTCTAGTGAACCAATTGGTAGGGCACAGGGGAAGTTTACTGAAAATGGGAAGTTCGATAAGCCGATTTTAATTCGGTATGCCTATTTTAATTTAGTATACCATTTTCCCTTCAATATTCATCCAGGGACCCTAATTCGGTAGACCTAAAATGTTCAGTCTTCCATTTCAAGGGATTTTGGTCGACCAAAGGTATTTCGATTGACCGAAGCAAGGATTTTTGGACAACCGATCCTCAGTTCGATCGACCATTCTAGGTGTCTGATGCTCAGTTCGGTATGCTGATCTGGTTCGGTCTGCCAGATCAGACCCCTAGCCCATATGAAATAATGAATATAAAAAATGGAAATAAATGGTTTTGAATGGATAATGAGCATGTATTAATGAAGTTTTCTCCATGTGGATTACATGGAGGAATATCGAATTCAATAAATGAAATTGAATTGGTTTTGGGCTTGAGGCCCCTAAAGATGAATAGAAATTGATAAGTATTTGGTTTAATGTGGTTTTTGAACATGAGATGCAATGATGAATATAAATGCAAGATTTCACATGATGTTGAGTTTGAGACCCAAATGGAGAGTCGTGGTTGCATGGGAATGATCCCCTGCAAGGAAAAGAGAATGTGTAATGGTTTTAAAGGGAAATTCAAGAGTTTTGAAAAGAAAATGATAATGTGTTCTGGAGACATGAGGGGTTGGTGTTGGCAAATTGGTATGAAACCAATTGTAAGATATGACCGTAGTTGCCAGTGTGGAACCACGAGAGGTTACCAATTGTTAGATACGACCATGGTTACCGAGTTTGAGATGGTGTAGGCTGAGCTGGGGTATGTGATCCTGGGTGTTCGGGTCACCGATGGGATGTTAGAAAAAGACGTATCTCCATGCAAATGAAATGAAATCGAGGTCGATTGGCCAGGGCGGTGTCCTCCCGCACGTAGAACTTCACTACGGTAGCGCAGGGTGGTAGGGGAAATGATATCCTCACCTACTACTTGTGTGTCCAGGTACCTCTGATCAAAGTAACACCTATAGGAAAAGTGGAAATAAAATGTGGGTTTGTAGCTAGAAGTAGACCTATGCATTGTCTTCAGATTCTAGCGTTAAATAAGGATTATGTTTTAACCAATTACTAGCCAATGTATGTGGTTTTGCTTTGAGCCGTGTGAGGCTCCGTGTTTTAGGCTAGATCTAGTTGAGAATGTGGATTTTTTAAAATGCATAAAAGGGTTTAAAGATGCATGAATTGAAAAAGAGAATATGAGCTTTTGAAAAAGGGCATATTTTGGATAAAGATTCCATATATTTTGAAAAGGAAATGATGTTTTGAAATGAATTTTGAAAACCACATTTTGTAGTAATCTAGGTTTGAGCTTTCCACTATTTTGCCATGGTTTTTTGTGTGGGGCGCTGTGACATCTGGGCCTGATTATCCATTTTTATTATAAACCATGTAATTATTTGCAATGTTGTGTATAATGGTTTATTAATGGATAATCTGTTGTTTCTTGGTTGTGTGAGGTTGTGGTTAGCTTTCTGTGCATCTGCTTGTGATTTGGGATCCATGTGGAGTCCGGTTTGAGGATGCACAGTTGCCTCGGTTTGCGTGCCATTCTTTCCCCTTTTCTTTTCATCCTCTTTCTCCTTCTTTTCTCTCACAAGCCACGCCCATCCACCCATTCTTCGTCTTCTTCCACCCGTGCCACCAGCGATGGAGGCACGTGCCTCCCCATCTCATCCGACGGGATAGGTGATCGGCGCCAAGTGAGCGGTGGTGAAAATAAGAGAGAGAGGCAGGAGTAGGCAGAGCGAGAGTGCGACGAGAAAGGAAAGGAAGAGAAGAAAGGGAGCTGAGACGCGCGAGCTGGGAGGAGGTGGTGAGCCGTCCATGCGTTCCACCGGTAAAGGAGCTCCGCCGAGGCGCGAGGAGGTTCGCAGGGGTGTGGGGAAGGTCTCCGTGTGCTGTGCCAGGTACGCGACCCCATCCCTTTGCTCCATTTGCTGTTTTGTTAACAGTAGGATTAATTACATGGAAATTGTGATAAATGCATGGAAAATTGTAGAAAAATAGTAGGAATGATGGAAATGTGTTGTATTGCATGAGAATGTAGAGATCATGCAGTTAGGATTCATGTTTGTGGGGAAAATGTGATTTTGGGGTTGAAGGCTACAGTGGCCATTCTTGAGCCCCTTCACCATTTGATTTTCGTATGAATTGTGTGGTTGATGAAATCATGAATGGTTTGAGGGTTTTGAAGTAGACTTGAGGGTCTACACCCCATGATTTTATGGAAATTTATGATGCATGTTTGGGGGGTCCGATTGGGACTCCCACTTGGGGCGATTTTTCGTTGCCTGAACTGGGGTGTGTCCTGTCTGCGAAGAATTCGGTATACCGAAAAAATTCGGTATGCCAAAATCCTAGCAGATTAGGCCAGGACCCAGGTTTTGGTAGACCGAAATCTTCCGGTCGACCGAAACAGGAAAATTCGGTATGCCATTTTTGCCCTGAATTTTAAAGGTAATAAGGTGTTTTTTAATGAATGTTAAGTGGTTGTTATGGTATGGTGGGATTGTGTGAATGTTGTTTGCCCCGTGTAACAACATGGAGGCATGTGGAACCCCAAACAAATGGATTTGGGTGTTTTTTGGGTTTTGACCCTACAAATGAATAAAAGATGGTTTTGTGTGGTTTTTGGGCTTGAGACCCAATTTATGGTTTTAATGTGGTTTTGATGGCTTGGGTTGGGACCCTAGTGGAGGGTCAAGTGTTGCAAGGAAACAGAG